>JAQFZC010000235.1:0-64262 GCA_034695205.1 Dicyrtoma fusca | reverse complement strand
TTTATAAACCTACAACGAAGTAGGTAAATAAACCTACCTAAGTAGGTTTAAAAACCATAATACTCCCTGACTGATTAGGGTAGGTACTAGTATTATTATTATTAGGTAGTTGTATGTTTGTTTGTGGACTTTTAAATGTGGTAAATTGGAACTAGAGAGCACATGATATGTACGTGCATAATTACATAGTTCGGATTTCGGATCACCGAGATTTGATTTTTAAGTGTGTGAAAATGTTATGTATGATCTTATTGGCATTTGTGATTTCTTTTCTAAATGTAGTTGTTCGTTGTTTTGTTTTTATAGGCAGCTTGCATACCGCAGTTAGTAAATTACAAAGATGTTGCTGCTGAGGCTGTGACTGGAAGCGGAAAGACGTTGGCATTTTTGGTTCCCGTTCTTCATATTTTATTGGTGAGTCGGGTTACTTAGAGAATTGTTCAAAATGGACATGTCACATGTGAAATGGATTCCTAGCATAGGCTCTATTACTTCTGTTCTGTATGAGCTCACATTTATGTATAAAGTATAAATATATGTTTGTTGGATTAAAATAGAGACGACAAGAAAAATGGAAGATGCACGAAGTGGGTGCTATTATTATTGCTCCAACACGAGAACTAGCTTTTCAAATTAATGAAGTTCTGACGAAACTTTTAGAAGCCATCCCAAATTTAACTCAGTTGCTGTTTATTGGTGGAACTCAAATACAGACAGATCTAGAGTCATTTATTAGTAAGGGAGCTAATATAATTATCGCCACACCGGGAAGGTTAGAAGATCTATTGCTTCGTCGAGAAGATTCACGCATCGCGGCTGCTGTGAAACACCTGGTAATTTATTCGGCATTCACTTTTTTATCAAACCTGGTGTGCTGTACTGTCCAAATTTGATGACATCAATTTGTTTGTGAAGACTATTCAATCCAACTATATTTTAAATTCTACATTAAAATGCGTCACCGTATTTGTTTTTACAGTGTTTTTTCATTCTTGTTCAAGCATTTAGAATTTTAGTAGTTTGATAAATGATATTGGGACTTATGTTTTAAACTTATATAAAAAATAGGCATTCTAATTATATAATGTGGAAGAGAAATATGAATTAAAACAATGTATTTTTTTTTAAATTAGGAAGTTTTGATTTTGGATGAAGCGGACTGTCTCCTTAATTTAGGCTTTGAAAAGTCCTTAGACACTATTTTGCGCCTTCTACCTAAGCAACGGCGGACGGGATTATTTTCAGCTACCCAAACTACTGAAGTTATTAAATTAATTCGAGCCGGTCTTCGAAATCCGGTTGCAGTCGTAGTTCGGGATAACGACAACCAAGGACGAGTACCTTCTACCTTAGAAAATTTCTATTGTATTGTTGAACCTGAGAAGAAATTTTTATTAATGCTAGAATTTTTAAAGCAAGAAGAGTCCAAGAAATTTTTAATATTTTTCTCAACATGTGCTTGCGTGGAGTATTTTTCAATGGTTCTTAGCAGGTAAGGAAGAGAAATAGCTGCAGTATTGTTGTTAAGTATAACTGTGGATTTGTGGTGTTGTAAATTTATTTTCTCAATTTCAGGATTTTGCAGAAATCGAATATTACAAATGTAAAGTCTATACACGGCAAGATGAAAGAAAAGAATCGGTTTGCTATTTTCAATAAGTTTCGCGAATCGCAAACAGGTTCGTTATAAAGTAAAATTTTTGCGTATGTGTGCATTAATTATTGAACTGTGAACTCGTGATTGCAAGAGTCTAGACATTATCCTATTTTATGTTTATTCTTAGGGATACTGTGTTGTACTGATGTAATGGCACGTGGAATCGATATTACTCAAAAAATTGATTGGGTAATCCAGTTTGATCCTCCGTCAAATCCTTCGTCTTTCATTCATAGAGCAGGTCGCACAGCAAGAAATGGGGACGAAGGAAGAGCATTACTTTTGCTTCAGCCATCAGAAACAGACTACGTCGATTATATCAAAGTTTCTCAGAAGGTAAGTTAGTATATGAATTGAATTATTTTGATATAATTATTATGCTACGATATTATGAAGTTAATGCATATTATATTTTTATTTGTTTATCTTTGAATAGGTGGATGTGGCTCCGTTGTCATTAAATCATTTGTTAGAATCCGCTGATCCCAGTGCTTGCTCAAAACTTCTTAAAAAATTCCAACTGAAGGATAGAAAATACTTTGATAAGGCGATGCGTGCTTTCGTTTCATATTACAAAGCCTACAGTAAATACGACTGCCACTTGATTCTTCGTCATAAGGGTAATGTTATAAGCTCAGAATAAACGTTGTGTTGTTACATCATTATTAATTTTTCGTATGTGCAGTTTTAAAATTTATTTGTAATCACAATACAGATCTCCAACTTGGTCTTATTGCTGAGTGTTTCGGATTGCTTAAATTTCCGAAGATGTCGGAGATGAATGGGAAAAAACCGGAAGGCTTCGAAGAAACAAAATTTGACATTAATAGCATACCATACACGTATTACTTTTCTCATTAATTTCTTTATATTAGGAATTTATTTTGTACGCCAATCTATTTAAATCATGTAGTCATATACCTACATACGTTTCACGCTATCTAATACTTATTACCCGTATATTTATTCTATGTTCAGTTGTAACGTTCGGATTGTATAATGTCCTCTCATTGTTAATTGTGTCTTTAGTTTTAAGTCTGTTGATTGTAAGCAAGCTTTAATTTTTAAAATCGAAGATTTAGTAGGATAAAACTTAATGAAAATTGGTTTTCTCGTAGTGACAAACTGCAGGAAAAGTCGCGCCAGAAAAATTTGAAGATTTTTAAGAAAACTGGAGCTTGGCCAGAGACCAAGGCTAGCCTAATGAATAAGAAGAGGCACGCTGCCGAAAAAGACTCCTGGTCTGAGTCAAAAGAAAAGAGGACTAAAAGTAAGACTAAAAAGATTACCAAGAAGAGGAAACGGAATGCATTGACTGTTGAAGAGTTTGAAGAATTAGAAAAAGATGATAAGCTTGTTCGCAATCTTAAAAAAAGGAAGGTAAGCCTAAGAAGTTTTAAGTATCATTCCCTAGTTGTCAATAGTTGTTGGTTTCTATGCTCGCTCGCTAACATGAAAAAAATTAGTTTTAGGTTTTAACATAAAATTACTATGTATATATAATATACATATACCTAGGTATAAGAGTATAGACACATCCTCGTATGCTTAGTACGCATACCCCAAAACCTACCTTTAACCCAGAGGGGGTACTCGCCTATACCTGCAATGTTAACTTTTCTGGTATTTTGGGGGTGGGGTAGGGTACCTTCCTATCCCTGCAATGATAAAAAGTCGTTTCCAGGGGGGGTAGGCGAGTATTACCGGGATGGGACCTTTTGGGGTATGTTAGTACGGTCACGGAGCCGACCCATAATGTGTATAACTGATTTCTGTAGTATCCGTATGTCCTAGCTAATTTTCACTGTCGTATTCTGAGTATAACGCCAGAAAGTAAATGGGGCTTCCTCTTCACCTTACCACTTTCTTTCTGTAGATGATTCACCACATACATAGATATAATTTTGAAATGTTTTTCCTGATTTGCAGATCACGGATACAGATTTCGACGAAAAAATTGGAATGACTGTCGGAGACGATGATTGAAGTGATAACTACGGGATTTTAATTATTGTTTCATGCTCTGTGTAATAACTCGGAATCTTTTTGTATTACGTACATTGTATTTTGTTTGAAATAAACAATAATTGATCGATTTATTGAACAGTGTTGGATATTCAGTGTAACTCAATAGCAAACTGGTGTTGCCCAAAATACTGCTTTTTGTTTTAATAATGTAGCCTCAACTCCTAATTTCAACGCTGTCTCTTGAAATAGCGTAATGTCGAAAATCTAGATAATGTATCCTTTTACTATAATTCCAGCCCAATACACGTTGGAAAAAAAAACAATTTAATTTCGTTCAAGTCCAACTAAATAGAGGTTGCAACGAACCTGAATTGTTAATTGGAACGGTGCGTTGCATCAAATACTATTCACTTCGTTATGATGCGATTCTGACAACAAGCATGAAGTGTGCGGTAGAGTATATTCAAGTACTTCCTTGTATGTACAGTAAGTTACACAAGTGGTTCAAGTACACTGCAAACTACTAACTGCAAGTACAGGTATACTTATGCAGATGCATTGCACAAGATGCGCAACTAGTGTACTTAATTAAATGAGTTCTTTCAACCAGTTATATATGTAAATATTTTTAAAATTTTTTATTGATCAACTATATCAATAATATAAAACAAAAGGTTCCCTTATACTGTTGCTGACATTCTGCAATCATGTTTCAAGTTTGGTTTGCTATTTTACTTTTCTTACGAGCTATGAAGTGCCACTATTTTGAAATTAGCTTCATCTCTTGTACCACTTCCCTATATTTTTTAATTACACATAGCAAGAGTAGTATGGTTATTTTTCCTTTATTTTACACGATATCCATGATTTCCTTTAAACTGATAGTTTTTTGATGCACGCAAATCGAAGTACTAGACATGATACTTATGAACTACTAATTTACAAGTAAAAAATTGTTTTTTGTTGTTTTGTTAGACGTTGTTTTAGGTAGCCTACGTAGTCTATCGTCGAGAAAATAAAGCTACTGCATTGATTTTGTATTCTTTTTTGCAAAACTTAAATTTTAGAAACTAAAATTTCCCCACAAAATCAAGCTTTCATGTTTAAAAGTTAAAGCATGATGTCGCTTCACAATGGATGTACTACATCAAAGCAGAATGTTGCACATTTACGAACTCTTAAAAGCAAATAGAGTGTTTACACATGATTTCTAGTGTTCATCGAATTGTATATTGAGTGTTAAATGAGTCCGATAGTGCTGCTAATGCTAATTGGTAGGTGAAGACTTGAAGAATTTAAAATCTCATTTTAATTCTGCAAGTAACGCAATTTCAAATGTATTGACTCACAATCAGCGCTGTAGTAAAACGGAGCTTGGTATGTATTTTGATTGCGGGGGCAATTTTTGCATTTGTATAGAATATATGTAGGTAGGTATGTCTGTAAATGCTGAAGTTGAATGGGCAATGTGTAAAGAGGGAGTAACTTTGACACCTGTAGTGGGACCTACGCTTGAAGAAAGAGCTTATTCTGGCTTCATCTTTACGTCACTATAGCAAGTAGCTATTTCTGATAATGAGTTGTTGTTGGACATCTTTTGTTTGCTATTCCATACATTGTATCCAACATAATAGGATGGACAGCAACAAAGATTTCCTTTTCCTTCTCTTCTGTATGCCTCACATCATACTATGCATATATTTGATGTTGTTTACTGTTTACTGAAGTGATTCGAAGTTGTTTTCAGTGAAATTGAAATAGACCGGAGAATAAAGAATTCTTCGTCTGTCGTTGAAAATTTAATAAAAAATAATTAGTAATACAATGGCAGAGACAGAGACAGATGCATAGGTAAAAGTTGTACGTGTATGTGTATATGATGATCTTGTATAATTTTAATTTGTTTTTGTTTTATCTAATTTAATTACACTTTCAAATTGTACGGAATCCCAGAATTTTAAAATATTCCTGTCATTGTCATCTTTCTCCCATGAAAGTATGATTGATTTATAGTGGGGTCAAGTGAGTCCGCGCATAACCAGCAGTAAGCAGTATTACTGAAGAACGTCAACGTGCTTTACGTACATGTACAGTACCTGCATACTAGTAGGTATTTGTTTGTATTTCAAAGCGAATCTTATTGCATTGGAAGGATGTGATGATGACGAATACTATAAGTACAGAATCACACATTGTTTACAGGTGTGTTAGCATTAACACACTCTAATTTGATTTCAGATATTTAAATGTATAGGCTTGTTAGGATTGTTAGTACATTTAAGTACTAGTTTGTACCAAATGTAGCAGGTAGCAGAGCACGAGTAGATAGGCATATTAGATAGGTATCTAGTATCTATAGGATTGTAATAGATATACGTATAGCCCCCACCGACTTAAGGAAAAGTATGTTTTGAAGTTTGCACACTAACTTTAAAAGTCAACCCATTATCATTACTGCTTATTAATTGGTAATTGCAGTCAAGTCATTGTTTGATTGAAGCATTGCAATCATGCAGTTGAAACTACATTTTATATGTAATTATCGGTATTTAGGAGTTATAGATAAAAGCAGTGTAATTGGCAAATACAGGATCTACTTTGATTTGGCTCAACTTTTGACACAACCTGTCGGACCACATGCCGTTTCTCATCACGAGTAACAATACTTCTCCTTTTTTTAACCCTTGTCATTCATTAGAGACCAACGATGACTGATCGCAGAGTCACAATAATTATGAATGCAAGAAGTTCTCGTCATTATTATTGTAGTAATAATTATAATACATATATTACATCCATGTGTCTGTAGTCTGTTGCAGAAAAAAATGAGTGGTAGCCAAATCATCGGGTTCACACTGACAACTGTATTGTATTCATTTCATATTTAGTCGATACAGTAGATTTGAATTTCAAGAGAGATTTTTTCCAATACTTGTTGTTGTGATTCTAATGATTGTAATTTGATGTGTATATACTGATACAAATTGTTATCATTTACATTTCACTATGTCGATAGTGGATGAACTTTGGAGAACTGCGAAGCTTAGCTTCTGTGAAAAGTTTCAGGTTTCAGCAGTCTACACTTGAAAAGAGCAACAATGTTGTATGTAGGCGTTAATTGTGTACCTACATACATAGTATAAGTGAAAATCGAAACCGAACTGAAAACAGATTCTAATTCATCTCGATTAGGCCGGCACAATGGAACAAATACAATTTCCGAACGGGCTGAGAGATACATTGGTAGGTATGTACATACACCACTGGGCGTACTAGATAGAAATTTCTTTTTAAAATCAAAATAGGTACACTAAAATGCTACTAATCGTAATTGCAACGCGTGTGTGAAGAAATGGTAGGAGGAAGCACTAAATAACATTAATATGTATTGCGTGCCGATCTTATTTATTTTTTTTTATTTCTAAATTATGCTCACATTCACGAATTGCTCCCTGGACGTGTCACGTTAAATCGAAAGAAAAACATTATGATTAACATTTCACTGTATGACTGTATGCACTTGTTTATAATTATCGGTATCGGTGCTGGGTTGCAATAAAATCGACAATTCGACACCCAATTCAATAGTCCACATGGGTAGTACGTATACTTACCTACACATGTACCTACTTTTGCAACTACACTCGTATGTCATATGGCATATGAAGGCATTCATCATTGATCATATCTGTTGGTATACAATTAAAACTGTAGGTACTAAAGTAGTGCAGCTTGAAGTGGAAGTTATTGACTATTGACCACTTGATACGCGATATTTATGCACCTAGGGAGGTGCTCGTACAAAATTGACTGCCCAATACTTATTAATGTCATAACTTTGGGAGCGAGAGAGAGAGAGAGATTCTTAACTATATACACTGTGTACAGCTACTGAAACTGTACACTACAGTTTCAGTTGCAGTGCTTGCAAGGTGTATTGATTTGATGAAGGGTCACAAGGAAACATTTACCATTCTCTTTTATGGCTCATTTTTTAAAAATCCTAATTACATTCTTTCATTTACGATGCAAATCCATTTGTGCCTTGCAGCGATACAAATTTATTGCGGTGAAGTGTTTCAAATAACTATTTTTCGTAGTTGTTTAAATTAAACGCAATGCCTTTAATGTTCAAAATACGCTTTGTTCTAAATGTCTACTAAAAAAAGTACCTACCTACTTGTACTATTCCTCTGCAGCACTGACAAATTTGAAAATAGAAAGATGCATATTTCCTGTGATCACAAGTACAAAAGTGTAAGGAACGCCTTTACCAGTAAAATTATGTATACCTACTTCAGTTGCTTTTAATATTATCTGCATGGTATTTCCAGAAAACAGATAATTCAGAGAAGTATCAGATCATTATTATAAAATTTCATACAGATTGCTGCTAATCTTTTATTGGATGTTTTTTTCTTCAAGTTTAGATTTGCTCGTATTTGGTATTAGTCGACTAATTTTTTAAATTAGTAATGAGAGCATAATCCTTGCAGGTCAAGGACACGACACAAGCACGTTGGTATGAGATTTGTACTCTTATTGTAGATTGAATTAGTAGTTGTATGTATGTATGTAAATAACGTATACTTCGCGTGTATCGGAACAAGTTTCTGTGTAACCTACCGACACAGATACTGCTATATACTTGCCAATGTCCATACCTACGTAGCATAGTACCTACATTATACAGCTTATAGTGTGTGGTACCCAATTGAACTGGAGGAATTAAAAAGTCATACCTCACTCAATTAATTATATAAATTATACACAGAGAGGTATTATGCAATCTCAATTGTCTTTTTACCACAACGCAACGCAGCGGTCAGCCTTCTTTTTTTCCTTTTCAAAATCAACTCGATCTGACGGTCATTCCCTTTCTCAATACTTGTGCATGATTGTATATAGTGCCTTATATATATTCTTTAGTGATACAAATACTACCAAATCGCTATGTTATCACATCAAACTTGTTACTTCAAATTTTTCCTGTAAACAAAAACAGACGTGACAGGAGATTACGAGGATATTTGTACGAAATCCCATTTAATTGACTGAAAATGTGTACATAAAAGTAGGAGCGTGAAGTTTTTCATTGCAGTATGTAGGAATAAGATCAAAGAGGAATGATGCAGTTAACGAATGCCGAATGGTGACTTTGTGAGTTCAAAGGAAATCATATTTCGAATTATTTGCATAAAATGCGTAGATGCTTGCTGAAATACGGTAAGTAAAAAAAGGAAATTGGGCCACTAATTGAGCTTCTGTCTGTAGTAATATATTAATCAGTTTTGAGTTTGATTAATCTATGAAAAAGTAAATTGTTGACAAGTTAATGCGAGTAAATAGTAAATAAGGATACTTGCTGTATAGGTACCTAGATACATTCCTATATACATACATACATAACAATACAGTTATTACTCTTAGAGTAATACCCCACACAACGACACAACTATACTACTATGTATAGCATGGCATGGTATGGTGCTGGACAATTTAACAAATACAAGTCATTATTTCAATTGACCGTCACTAATGAAAGCAAAAAGTGATCAATGAAACATGAGTATAGGTATGCTTAACCGTAAAACTGAGTTTCTGCTGAAAAAACTTGAAATATTATGTTCGATACAATCATGTTGGCTCTGTAATTAGACGCTCGGATTTGTTCAAGTAAATAACATAATTAGTAGCGTACAAGTATTTCCCACGGATGTACAGTATCAATATGGAAAGTTGGAGGAATAGAATTAACCTTTGTAGGGTTCAGAATTCTCGTGAAATTCCCTCCACTTATTAAGTATGAAGTATGAACGGTAATGATATGATAAGCATAAAATAGATTTGAAAGTCCTTCACTCACTCAAAGTCACTGACGATGCAAAATGTGTAATCTTTTAAGGGTTTTTGGGCAGATAGCACATTTGCTCTCCTTCCACCCACGGTTCAAGTTTTATTGTTAACAGCACTGCAGTCTGCATTTGCTATGTTCCCGTTCTCAACAGTAAATGGAATGCATTTCATTTTTCCATGTAAGTACTTAAGTGTACGTATTTGAATGCATACTACTTCTCCCATGAAGTATAAACACGAAGTGTGCTCCCCAAGGAGTGTGCGGTTATGATTTGCACTGCATTAATTCACATAAGTGCATAAGTATATATACCCGTCTAAAGCCATACAAATAAAATGTGTTATTGTGCTTCTGTATATATAATCTTTATTTGCAGGTTCACAATTTATGGTTCTGACTTTAAAAAAAAAGAAATTCTGTGGAATATTCTTATAGTGGTAATAAGGCGGTGTTTTTCTGACAGTGTATTTTTTGTCTTATGCCACTTCACATGCTTCAGAGTGCACTTGATTTAATTCCCAAAATCAATATCCTTTGGTAATATTATAGGTATGTAGCTAAGAGCACCTGCTACTTCATCTGTGGCTGCATTAATTTGAGAGGCCGGCTCTGAGACGAGACCACTGGCATTGCATATGATTATAGGCACTTGCGTCAGGTGAGAGAGGTGAGGCGACTTGACACACAAGCGACAATAAAAGTGACGTACATAATTAAGATAATAAATTAAAACCAATTTAATGTGGTCATTTGTCTGATTTGTCTCCCATCAAGTAAATAGCGGTACATGGTGCATCCTTATTAAAACAATCTTAGTACCCACAAATAATTTAGTTGTGCATGAGATCTTAACAGTAGTCCACTTTTTAATTGCGTAATAGTATTTACAGCTGGCTGTCGAACTGTCGATCAATCTCAAGTCTTCTTAACTGATACTCCACGCCAACCTGCAACCCTATGGGACCTTGTGTAAAAAAAAATAGTAAAAAGTAATACGCTCCTCTAATGACTGGGGCATGTTTGATCTTCAAGTGATTAAGCACATAATCAGATTATAAGTAGCTGAGCAAGATTGTCATCTATTATATCGTTCTTATATTTCCCCTCCCTTGTTAATAATATCTGTATCTGTCATCGATATGATCGATGATATGTTCGGTTACCGTAGGCTGCTTGTACATACATGCTTTGGTAGAAAGGCACTTGACTGGGGCACCTAATTTGTATTCAACATCGTAAAAACCCAATCAAAAAAGATTACCAACTCACGCATATTATATTATAATAGAAATATTGTGTTCATTGAGTGCAATAAGTATCCATTATTTGATATAATAAAAGCAGCTTTGGGTTAGATTTAATTCAAATGAGCATCAGTTATTTCGGTAAGTTATTTTGACCCAAGTAGAAAGATTGAACTGACAGGTGTATAGTAGAGTAATTTAAGCCCAGGAGTCTGAGACTGCCGGTGTCATGCAAATCAATGTAAAGATTGACAGTGAATCTGTATGTAATTCGCTAAATATCTGCACTACCAAGTACCTAGTATATGTATTTTGAGAAAAAAAGAGTAGTGCGTGGAAGCCATATGTACCTACTGCAATTATCCATGCCGGTAAGTAATATAAACATCACACAGCAAAGCTTTATGGGGGCGACAATTATGCATCGTAGATCATATACATACCTACAATGCAATGCAATGAATGGAAACGTATTCATACATACTACGAAACTCGCCGGCCTCAGTTTTGCGAATTAATAATTTTAAGAAAAAAATCATGTTACATTTTGCAGGAATCACAAATTCTTGTCACAGTACGTTTCGTTAACGAAGTTATCTCTAGGGCTTTCACAATTTACAATTTTTTTTCAAATTTGAAATATACATATTTGTTGTTGAAAGTTGTCACGCTGGTTCTGAGTCTGATGAATTTATACTCCATGCATTCAAATTAAGCCCTCATGAATTACATATTACACTAACAATAAGTACATCTGAATTTGAGTTGAAAAGGACATCATTTACATTTTATTTGTAGCAGTCTTTCTTATGTACAACAATGTCGCACTATGTTAAGTAATATATATGTATTGGGGTCATATGTCACTCATCCGTGACTTGAGTTGTCTAAAAAAACTAGAACAGAATCTTCTACAAATATTATGGCAGTACTTTTGTATAGACGGCTTGTAATTGTAACTCTTTTGTAATCACTGGACAAAGGAAGAGCCGAAAAAAGTTTCCCGACTAGTACTAGACGAAAATAGAGATAGACGTAAAAGAAGTTATACCTAAGTTAGTTGAAACTGCACCCTAACCCTTACAGTACTTACGCATAAATATGCCTATGCATCTACCACAGCATTTCATTTAGACCTGTTAATATAATTGCGTTCCAAAATCAACTTTCTATTTTAAAGATTATAAAAAAAACCTTTGTTGCGAACAATGTGGACAAAAAATAGGAGCTGCCGCAGCATATTTTCAAATGCTGTACACCCTGTAGGTTAATTAAACGAGGAACACGATGGCACTGTAGAGTGATTGTTGCATGAATATATTCATACGAATAAATTTTGTTAAAATTGCTTTTCATAATTGCTTGGATAGGATGGGAGCAAAAAGGGTCAAAATGGTTTTAATTTGTTGCATGCAAAGTGCTAACTGAATCCAGCCATCCAGAAACACAGTCAGGACATAGTTACATTACATGTATATTATATACATAGGTACAACGACAACCAATGAATCGTAAATAAATTGTTTGCATAATTGATTAATCTTTAATTAATTACCTTTTGAATCACTATTAACTGTAAACTATGGAAAATTGTGCACGTAATGCACACTTTTACCTATTTTCTAAACCAAAATGTGGGACTAGGCCAGTTCCTTTTTTTTTAATTGATATATGTACTCGAGTGCGTCAATTAAAGCAAACTGTCGTCAGCTGTCTCATGTGGTGTGCTACTGCAAGATATCATTTGATAGCTGCAAATAATCTGTCTGTCTTGCAGTATTGCATTAAATCATAAAAGTTCATTCTGCCATCTAATTTAGTCTGTTATCAAGGAATGTGATATGCTCTAGGCGTCGTGTGGAAAAATCCCTCCATTTTTCCATAAAATATTATGAATGAAATGCTGTTATACTTCTGATCTGTAAGATGTACGTACTAGGTTCTTGTCTTCTCTATTTGTGGATGAAGATCCTTAACCAATTATTAAATCCGTAATCATTGAAATAACATTGGTATAGCATTTCGTGAGCTTACATATCCAAGTTTGACGAGCACACGCGAGAAGACGATATGGTGTTTTGCCAGCATTTTTGAAAACTGCACAACATTGAACACCTAAAGAAAATTAATAGTTGTGTTCAAATACTAACACGATCAGGCAATTTTATAGGGACGCCGATATGCCTATCACGTAATATTACGAAGTTAAATTGTACATTGGAATCGGAATGAAAGACAGCTCTGCAATTAATTCATGATCCCTATATTGCCCATACCACCGAAGATTTGATAGAATAATTATAATAGGATCTATTGTCTACCTTTTGGCATATATATGTACCTACATACATACCACACAGTATGTGGGTTACTTTACTTTGATGAATGTTGATATTGATCTGTAAAGTGCAATCTACATCAGCACTCAACCTACAACATTGTGAGACTGTAGGGGTTAGGTGTGACTCTTGCCTTTGATTCTGACCAATATTTATCAGACAATTTCACTGATCACTGACAGACGCAGTTGTCAGAGAAAGAATCTGCAATCTATTGCATAGACAGAAGCTAGCCTATGTCCACACTGAAGTGACGATTAAATTGTAACGAAATATAATCACGATATCTGTGCTATCCAAACATACCTACATACCTACCTACAAGTTACGTATACCTGCCTATAAAGGTGTTTGACGCTTCCCTAACAAAATAAGAATGTACCACGCACCCCAACGATTACTACTAATGTTACAACTACTAAACAACGCTAAACTAGTGTGTATCTGTAGCACAGAAGAACGCCCAATAGCAAGGAAGTAAGGTGTAAAGTTATAGCAACGACATGATGATTTGGTATACATATGTTTAGTACCTATTATTCAAAGACTGCTGAATCTCTTATACCAGATTACGCTGAGTAAATATGTACTAGTGACCTCTCTGCCTGTGCTGTAAGTTAATCTCAAATTTATTAGTTTTACACTGCAATTATGGATTAATGGTTAATTAATAATCATAGCATGCTCCAATAATGCACCGTAAAAGAAAAAACTACCAAGTTATATAGGTACAATAAATTTGTTTTTGTAGGCACACAAACTACTACTAATAAAGCTACAGTCCAGATAATTACTAGTCCACATGCTAAGGACTCGACTGGTATAGCTTAGGTGAAGGTGGGTCAGGTATACAATTAAAATGGCTTCGAGCACTGACTTATTTTCAACGCGTTTATTAAATTTGAATATCGTGCCTTTAATATACACAGTAGGCTTCATTGAGTACATTGCTTGGTGTGCTATTGTTAACCTCTTTTAGAAATGCATGAATAATTTGAAACCACTCTGATGCATAGGTATGTATGTATATCTATCTGTATAGCGTGTCTATAGGGAGTGAGTGAATCTCAAAACTACTCAAAGAACCACCCAACAGCACAGTAATTAGCCTACACGTTACAAAAGGTGTAAATTGGGAGCAAGAAGAAGTAACAACTTGTCTCTCGTCACTATGCTTCCATTACAGAAAGTTCTCAAAATGACACTACGAAATATAATTAGGTGTATAGAGAGGGACGGCCTTTCAGTAAGTGACACATAGGTAAGTATGTGCATTAAAGAACTGTTGAATCGTTCGTATCGGAATCGGAATGATGAGACGCGTTTACACAGTAGTAGGGGGCTATTGGGGTGGTGTTAGAGTTTTGATTGGGCCGTATTTTTATTTTGTAGAAGATTATGCATTTCTGCATTTTGTTTGGCAGAAAAGTGCAAGCAAGTCTTTAACTTAGACATCCGGTACTGAGATAAGCTGTTTAGAGATAGTCCTATTTTTACTATGGCACCAAAATAAAAATTAATAATTATGTTGTTATGCCTATAATCACTATAATGGGAAATACTTGCTCATGGGATCCCATGCAAAAATATAGATACCACGGTGTATAAAGCTATTAAGCTAATGCAACAGTGCAACATTGAATTAATACAATATTTCAAAGTTTTGTATTGATTAAATCTTTTCTGAGTGACCACAAATTTATGCTTTATTATAAAATCAAGATGTAATTAGCAGTGCAGGGACATACATACATACTAGTATAAGTGCAATAATGCTCGAAAAATCACTTAGTACTAGTTGCAAGCTATTATTTTGTGCAAATTTTATTAGTTTCCACCCGATTTGATTGATACTGACACGACTGCTTAATTAAAACATGCGCTCACTTGGTCTAAAATTAAAATAATCAATGAATAAACACGTGTAATTAAAATTCATTATAAAACAAAAAAGTAAACGCATGCTCGTATCATTTACCATATGCCCTAAAGATATCTTTGAAGTAGTTCTGTCATTGAATATGCTTATACCAGCATAAATGGAAGACCAAACTTGTAACGTTAAGATTTTGCAGCAACAATGTATATACAGATATGATTTGCACAAATATTTATGAAGCTACATACATACTAAAAACTATTATACGTACATGCACCTTTGACTTTGCAAATATAAGTAAGTTAGGTATGTAAAGTTGCATGTAAAACAACACGTCGGCCTTCTAGTATTAGTAGATTGTATTTGACATTTTGCACTCGATAATTACGCCATAAATTAACAGCCAAATTAATATTTTTATCCACACTCTTCATCAATGCGTATGTATGTGCACCAGTCATTTTCCTTTACAGCCTTTGATATGCATGTACCTATTATGGGATGAGGTACTAAGCACTATTCCATTCACCTATGTTGAATCATTAATCTGTTGGAGCTCAAAAAATTCTGATTATAATAACAACTGTTTTGTCTACTAAACAAATTATAATTACACAGAAAGTGCGACCACAGTTAACAGTCAAAGTTATTTAGCCCTGCTCCGTTTTCACATATGTATCAATGATACCATTATTAGCTTACTACTACTTGGGCAAGTACTTAATTACATGTATCAATAAACTTTGTACACATTTAGTTTAATTACAGGGAATGAGAATTTGTGTCAGCAAATTGACTTTATTTTAATACCTAACAATAAGTACCGCATGTACATGACTAGTTATGTAAGTCGTGGTTGAAGCTTACATAAATAAAATTTGACCTAATGCATGCTTGCTTCTCAGTACTGTGGTTATTGTTTGATATCTAGTGCGATGTCAAACTATTTGTAATAATTACGACATGCCAGTTTATTTTATTTGTGACTTTATGACGTGATTCAGATCACCGATCACAAAACTCAAACGAATACCGGACAGTACGCCCCCGGGCTATGCACCCCAAATACCCAAATAGGACGTTTCGCCCCAAGCATGAAAAATGCCGGGATTATTACGGTGCACCATTTTGTTTTCTATTTTACTATTTTCAATCATTATACCTTTAACACATACAAACTTTCAGTTCGATTTTTTATGTGTCATATGCAAATTACGGGCGTAATTACGTCCATAAAGTATACTACTACAAATATACTGCATTAAAAATTATAATGGAATAGATGTGTATCCACCTAATTACGCCAGCAATCTGCATATGACACGTAAAAAAGCAAATTTAAACTTAAAAAGGAAAGAAAAGGCATGCTAATTAAAAAGAAGGTGAAAATAGTAAAACAGAAAATAAAATGATACACCAAAATAATCCACATAGGTAGGTATTTCTGATGCTTGTGGTGAAATTCTCTACTTAGGCATCGTCCAGGGCTGTATTTTCCGGGGTTGAAGTGTTCGGCTACCACCTCAAACACAAAACTTGGCTACATTAGCTTGGCACCTGTGGTTTTTCTTCATTAGTTAGTAGTGTCCACATTACACTATCAAACGTGATTTTCTTGCCTCTTGTGCATCTCCCATGTTCAAGTGAAATTGAGGCCCTTTTAGAAATGGTGTCTATGTTACTTGGACTGCAATTGGAATGCATTCATGGGGACAATCATTGAAAAGAAAACAAATACAAATTGAAGCACGTAGGTCACGTAAATAAACTTTGTAAAGGCGGTAGCGGTAATATAATAATTATTTCACCAACAATATGATTTCAGTGCATTGTTGTTGTTGTAAAAACAATGCAGTTAATAAAGTATATGTATTCATAATTGTCTGATTTATATGTACCTACATGCGTCACTGCACTGTCAGCTAGGTCGTCAGTGTCAGTAGTTAGTAGAGCAGCTTGCCAATGCCGAAATCCTAAAACAATCTCGTATAATACAAAATATATAATAAAAAAACTTAAAAACGTAACTGTAACTTGTTTGATATTGTCATATGTGTGTAGTGTAGCCAACATTGCATTGCTAGAGTTCCATTTTCCAAGTAATTCCAATACTTTATCCTTCTTCGGCGAAGTAAAAAAAAAGTAATGTGCTTTCGGCTCTTGTTAGATACGCTTTAGAAAATACAGTTTAGCAAGTAAAAGTAAAATAAATTCTTTGTTAGATTATACCTAGTCAGGGATATAAACACGTTCTGTGTATACCCATGTACTTTTCAAAATCTTTTTAATTGTGATCTTCTACTAAGGATGAGCAACGAACATACATATCTGTATGGGTCATAGGTACAACTAGCATATTGCTGCTTGCTTTCAACGTGTCATGCATGATAATTACTAATTATATGGACCAAATTTCATGACAGTAACGTCTGATTGACAATTTTATTACCATAGCACGTGCTTCATGTAATAGTTGAATGTAGAGATGACTGCTGATTGAGTCAAAAACGTGGCAATAGCCCAATAGATCATTGTACAGTAATAATGTGGGCCATGAGACATTGATCACAAAAATTCAATATCAAATGTCAACTTTGGTCGTTAGGTTAAGCGTTCACATTGGAATTTCGTCTCATTTGCATCTAGTCTAATTTTCAGGTCTGAAGATTGGAAAGAGATACATAATAAAAAAAAAACGATACGACTTTGTATTCAAATTAAAATCGATTGATCTTTACTAAATATTTATGCATACTGCGCTTCTAAACACACAAGGACGATAGCAATAGCCTGAACGGACACGAGTCTTGACACTAATCTTGAGAGAATAGTAAAATAAAAGGAGGAATATATGTACACACATTCGTGTCTGTGTGTGGGTTAACTACTTTGAATGACGGATGATGTTGTACAGTGAAGTTTTGCCAAGTCATATATTTAAGCAATTTTGAGTGCTCTTCACTCTATACTTGCATATGTATGTATCTCTGAGATATTAAAACTACTGTGTTTTAGGGGTTGCTTGCGTTCATTTCATTCTACAGTCAATTCATCCCATATACAGAATAGGTACATTGTAAAATGTTTATTGTTATGAAAGGTGATGACGAATAGGATAGTCACCTTTATTTCCAAAAAAACTTACAGAATCCATCACCTTTAGCAATACATACTCTCATCGTCAGTGAACTTTGATGATGTACAGAAACTTTGGTCCGAAATTTAACTTGATAAAGCCGCATCTACAATCTACACCACATTTTTGGTTAGTTTGTATGGGTTGTAAGTATGTAGAGGCACACTATACAAAAACATGGGTAAACATCTAAACATACATAGAAGGTATACCTATACATACATACATAAAGAAGGTACCTGCATACATTTACTTGTATGAATTTACTACTATGAACGAATGTGTAGTGCGGTATCGCACTCCTCACTTTTACACTTTTTTTCTACCTACAATTTACAACGTTTGTCGTTGGTTGATGTTCAGATTGTCTTGTACTTTTGTCTGTTGAACGCTGTACTGCATACTTACATACATAGTAGGTGCTCTTTTACTCAATAAGTGAATCTTTAAAAGAAAACATTCTGACTCCATGGACGATTTCTACATCTCAAACTTGTTCTATATGATTATACAGTGCAGTAGTGGAGTAGAGTAAATGCGTTTAAATGGAATGAAATACAGCACTGACTCTAGTATAGTGAGATACATAAGGCTTCATTTTCTATGGGGATAGGTATCCCCAACAACAACGGTTTGTATCGTATCGTATCGCCCAAACTTAAGGCGTAAGTATTTCCTTGAAATGAGATGACGTGACTTTTCATAAGACTTTATACTGAATTTAATTTCGTACATTGAAAAATATTAAAAACGAAGGAAAATGGAATTACCTACCTATGTATACATTTCTTATGGACATGGATGCATCCCCGTTACTTTTATGGATGTCTGATCCATACTCATAAAACTTGTATACCTAAATGCATAGCCTTATACGTCATTCTAATAGTGTTGTAGAGTTGAAAGATCTCTACGAATTTGGCATATACCATTGAATATAAATAATATTCGCTTATACGTATAGGTAGGTCCATTGAGTATTCCCTGAGAATGTAAAAGTCAAATTCGAAATTTTCGTACCTTAATCTTTATTATGTTTCAGAGCACAGCAGTGGCCCTGCGAATATGATGAACGCTCATCGTGGATACAGATATCATATATCTGTAAGCAAAAGCAAACTACCCAAACCTAAACATTGTAAGTATGACTGGGATTTGAATCAACCATTATTATCTATTTTATTAGACAGTCCTTTTTCTCTTCAAAATCCTGTAGCACTCGTGGCACCTGCCGCTGTTGTTGTTGTTACGCACGTATGGTATTGTATAGGCTCATAACTCGAGTATAATTGTCCCTTCAACTAAAAACTACAAAGAGCTCCATTCATATCTAATCAATTCATAATAAAGCCTTATAACGATGTAGACTCGAAAACAATACGGATTGAAATACTGTAAGTTATACATCAGACGTAATAATAAATCAGTTTCAATTATTATGATATACAACGGGATTAACTCTTTACTTTGCATCCTTCAACAGGTATATAAGTTACTAAAAAAATCCCTAGCGGTTAAAGTACAATACCTGTTGATTGTGATTTACCAGCGAAAGAAAAAGAGAGTCAGTATAAACGAAATGTATTTTTATTGGAGATTATACGTTGCTAAAGTTCTTATATAAAATGTAAATTATAAACTATGAAAGGTAAATAACTACAATGAGTGTGATAAGGGTGGAGTTCATTACTAAAAAAAGTGACCGATTTATTTCTACGAGTCAGGGTCAGTTGAATAAAACTTTGCATTTGCAATTCATATATTCATTGACTGACTGACATTTACCAAAATATTACACACACACACAATATAACAACAGATACGTATATGTAGCAAGGTAAAATACACATCAGTATTCAGTATTTTCTCATTCCCTTGCAGCTGAGCTTTGGAATGCCATTAAAAGTCAATTTTCAGATACACTAAACAATCCTAGGTTTACACTCATTACATAAAATACGATTTCACTTGATTTTTTTGTTTACATTTTTATAATTTATTAATAACATCATGATTGATGCAAATATCAAATATCAAACCCTTCATTTTTTTGAGAAAAAAACGTTACTACAACTTGTGGATGATAGCATGGTAGTGATAATAAAGTGATGTTTGTATACGTCTTCTACCCAAAGTACCCAAATATTGAGCTTTGATGTGTCCTTTCCTTCTCTTTGCATAATCGCTCTCTACAGATTGCAATAGAACCATCGTGTAATAGATTTTAAATGTTGGAGTCATTAACAAATTCTCATTGTCAACCTGTTGCTTCATCGAACAGTGTCTTGTTTCTAATAAGTACAATATGGTAATGTTACCTGTATTTGTTTACGCTTACTTACGTCACGATTAATGTGCTCCTCATCCATCTTCTCCTTTCGATTCATTATGTTCGGCTGTCTCAGTCATCTTCGTTTGTAGTATTACTACTTTTGCTGTAGACTGAGCTATTGATTAGAATTCTACTACGACTCATAAAAACTGCCTTATAGAAAAAAAAAATGACAAACTGGTCAGCAATATATCAAACATCAAAGTTACTGGTCTAGATATGTCTTACTTTTATGATGGTTAAATAATTCCAAGTAATAACATCCTGACCCATAATGCAGCCCAAAATGTGGGGGGCAGAACGTTTATTGGTCGTATTTTTGTGCGGTGAGTGTATTGTTAAATGATAATTTATAATTTGAACTAAAAATACTTTACTGCTTTCAAACAATTTTGGTCAATGCAACGGTCACTTAGATTTTTTTCCCGACCTAATAATCGCAAAGCCCCTTGACTTTCGACACTGACACTTGTGATAATGACTGACGAATTTCAAACTCCCCACCATTGCCGGCACTTTAATCGACTGTTTGTAACAGACAATTACTGACATCGCGTCGGCTTGATTCTTCTCTCAGTTCTTTGTTGATTTTAATTACCTTTTAATTTTGAAATATAGGAATCAGTAGATGCGGTCACACACGCTATGTATTTCAAAGTATAATCTAATATTTCATGATTTTCTGTCAAGGAAAAAACCAGCGGTTGGACAACGATTTATGTACACATTTCATTAAAGTAGACAGAAACTGTTAATAAAAACCAACACTACTTACTCAGTTCTAAATACTAATGCTGATGTAGTATTAATTATAGTAATTTGAAATTCTGCTAATTTCGATATTTGCAAGTGTTGCTATATTTCCTATACAAGTTTGAGTCAAAATTTGTTTACGTAGGTAGGTGCTTACGAATGCAATAGGCTGCAGCAGTAATCATAGGGCGAGAGTGAACTCGTATAGAATACTTATGTACATATATAGGTATGGGCTGTAGGATCTTACTCCAAGTGTCATAATTTGAAGATAAAGAAAAGAAAAGAAGGAAACGAAAACAAAAATGACATAATGCGATTACCTATGATTACTTACTTAATCTTTTGGAGGAGGACATAACATTGCAAATGCATGCAATGACCCAAGAGGCAAGAAAAGTTTCTGTGGACGTAAAGGAAATATTTACTAACTAATCAAATGAAACATACGTGACTCCCTATAATGCATTATTAGCCAAATATCCACGTTGTTTATACCAGAAAAGTAACCAATTAGGTAGGTGCTTTAATTTGACAAATTGCACTGCGGTCATTGAAGCTGATACTCGTATCTATAATCTACACAGTTTTAATTGAGCTTAAAAACGTGAAGAAAACTAAAGTCGCACATGAACTTTCTGATGTTACCGGTAACAGGGCAGTTGCAGTGTTGGAAAGAATGCTATACGGTCATAATACGTAATTATTACCTCCCCGGTCACCACTCCCTATTAATATAGATTTTCCGGTTAGATTTCTCACGACGATTAATAGTGCGATTCACACTTTACGTGACATTCTCAGTTCAGGTATCCGTTTTGTCTACTAAATTATACACTAAATAGTGGTAACCATGCAGTCTGACCGTACTTTCTACAACACAATTATTCACATTTTATTTGTACTTATTGTAGGAAAACAACTAAATTTCAGCCTTAATCTAGTAGCTCCGTATACGTGATGAGTTTGAATAATTAACAATGAGCGAGCATTCTTGTTAGTTTCTATATTTTATTGTTACCTATTGTAGATTGTAGTAGAAGCACAATGTAATGGTAAGAAAGCAGGGCGGAAGGGAATAATAAGTTTTTGTCGATTGATGCCTATTCAAGTGTTATAAATTAACTATTAAAATTAAAGCGTATTTATTGCTACACTGCACGGTCGTGAGCTGCCAGCAACAACTTAATACTTATGTATGTACATACCGGCATTAAGTATTTGTGAAGATCCACAGCACGACATTGCATTGCATTGGATCAGTATTCAGCAATACAGAAGTTTTTGCGTGTTGTTTGCAATAATACATAAGTATTTTAAAACTAGTAAAAAATCATTAGTGTCAGATTATTATTTAGACAGGAGATTTACCTTTTACGTAAATTATTACATTTTGGCGGAGCACTACTGCTATCACCTAACCTTTTCCTTTGTAAAATAAGCAGGTGCGAGCTACAAAGTACAAAGTCAGCACAGCACTATGGAGATTGGGAGCACCAGGTCATGGCAATATGGAAAGACTTGCCTGCTGAATTTGCGGATGTCAAAGGTGATCGAAGAAGTGGATGGTCAAAGTTAGTGAAATCACAATGCATTCTCACTCGCGGTTTGACTGATGGCTAGCTATTCTTTCACACATTGCCATTGAAATATGTTTACATTTTAACACTCAACCAGCACCAGCAACAGCAAGCGTAATGTCGTTATAATGATGCTTGGAACTTTTCTCTCTCTCTCTGTCTCATCCCTCTAGTTTTTATAATTCAATTATTATGTATTATTACTTTATAATTCAACTCTAAGTCTCATCTAGTGTAATGATAAATGATTAAATAACCAGACATCATCGCGAAGAATGGTGTTAAACGATGCTATGCCTTAAGCACCGACAAATAGACACATTCATCATCGAAAACAAAATAAAAGTAGCCACGTAAAAGCCACATTTAGCTTTAGTTTTCTGCGGGATTACTAAGTCTGTTAACTGGGATGTATTGCCAAACTGCCGGCGATTTATTTGATAAAAAATGTAAACTGATAAATACCTCCAATTAAAATGTAGCTGTCATTCAAACGATGACGTTACTACATGCATGCACATAAGTTAATTCCAATTAAAATCAAGAATGCAAGAGCGATTGAGATATACGAAGGCTAATCCACTGTTGGGCTATCCTCGTTTGAGAACGCAGCGCAGCGTCAGTCAACTTTGTCTTGTTATAAAGCATAAACAAAATTCCATCAATCTCTTGGTTTATAGCTTGGTTAAATACAAAGGAATAGGAAATTGTGATATGTATTTGCTACTGCGATTGCAACCGCAAAATGTGTAAATTGGATACTTATACGGAATAAACAAAACTTCATTTAGAAAATAAATGACAACCTGTTGCTTCGGCACTATATTGTATGTGCATAGCCAAAAATGATTACAATGGACTCGAACTTCAAATTCAAACAAACTTGTCCATGTTGGTTTGTTTTCGTCGAGGCTGTTGACTTTGTGCTGAATAACCTACAGACTTGACCAAAGCAACGAGTCACATAGTCATGAGGTCTGGGTGTACAACAATCAAGAGATTCATTTACAAGTAAATACTATTTCGATTTCTCCTAACGACTTAAAATGGTGAGCACGGCGTGTGTGTAAGAGTACACCCCAAAACACGATAGCCACTCACATACCTACTTTAGATACATGATGATTATACATTAATTGTTTTGTAGGAATGTTATTTTACAGCACTGTTAAAGGGTATTTAGTCTGCTGTCTGCTTATGTTTGTAGTTTAAAGGCTTGCATATCAATTACCTATGGAATCATAAACACACATTTTTATGAGTCCCATTACAAAGAGTAGAGTGGGAAAATCGGAAGTACTATATCATTAATCATGAAGTAAAAGCAAATTCATCCTTTTGGTCATTACCATAGTAATTACTCGATGGGCGGACGAGGATTCCATTCTAGTCGAATTTGATGACTTAACTGAACTTGTAGTGTACGTAAGACTCTAATGCATAATGGAGAGATTTTGAAGGGACAAATGGTATATCTTTATCCTCAGGTCGGACATCGGAGGAGTTCATGTAATGCAGCACCAGACAGATATCAATACCAGTACAATCATTTAATCAACAGAAAGTATAGAAAATGTAAGTGCAACAAAAGCACTCTGTCTTGGGATTGTGGGACACGTACGCGGTCTAAAATGTGGTATGTGACTCTCTTACGGCCACATACCGGTATATCACTCTGTACAGGGATGTAGTGGCCAAACAGGAAGTGGCGTTCTAGCAACAAGATAAAGATAGTTAGTCAGCACGTATTACCAGATGATGGTTACACGTAATAGGACGATGTCCCAGCACGGCTGTACATACAACAGCATATGTAATAGGAATCTCGTGAGCAGCAGACACCTGAGACAGAAAGTTCCCTTCATTCATACACAGTATCATCATCATCATATCAAAATGATTTAAATGATCCTCTATATGTAGTTTCCACCATTTACATAAACATGACGTCGGGCTATTCAATTCATTTTTCACTTTTTTCCTCTCATTTCTTAGTATAGACAGCACCCAGATAAAACACTGAGTAAGTAAGTGCAATGATGTGATATGAAGATCGCAATCATCAAAATATGCTCCGCTATATCCGGCATTCCTAGAGAGAATAATATATAGAAGAGTCAAGAACCACCGCAATACTTGCATTCGTTTTTATTTTACATTTTTTTGCACTTTGCACCAGCAAGGCACTCGGTCTGCGTTTGGACTTTAAGATTAAGAAGAAGAGGCGTGACTAATCATGAATTCTACAGATCATTTTATTTTCCTTTCTTCTCATACACTTGACACATCCAGACATAAAAAAAGAACGCTTAGATATCTTTACATTAGGATATGATGTGGATGTCCGTGTCGGTTGTAATGGTGGATAATCGCTATATCCGTTGCATTTTGCTCACATTTCAAGTGCTTTTGGATTACGACTGTGACTACGATTTGCACTCACACAGGCATTCGTACAAGTGTACACCATACCTGTATCTAAGGGTCTACGTAGCCATGAACTGCAAACAAAAAATATATTAATGAGCAACGGAATGACATGAAGAACAAGTACAAGCCAAGTGAGAGACACATTAAACGGAACGAATCCTCCCAATCCAGTTCAGTAGCTTTTTTGTATTGACTTGCTGGTTCTGGTCTGCTCTGTTCGGAGCCTATTAAGTGAAGTGATGACCGCTACTTGATTACATTGTCAATACTGAAATCCTGTGAGATCTGCAAAGAGTCGTAATAATAATTGTAGACATAATGAGGGCTTTACTCTGTACTCTTTGTACATAATATGAGTCCGCCGTGTGCTGTTACTTTTACCCATAATGCTTGGATTGCTGTATGATTACTGCGATGGTGGAGACAAGCATGCTATGACGTGTAGTGTTAGTAATGACATGATTATGTAGTGTGTGTGATTATCGATTTAATTTAGAAAGAGAAGAAACTTTTGGGCTGGCTTTTAGGATATTGATATGCTGAGCGGATGCTGGCTTTGGTGGTGATCTGCAGCAACCACGGCGCTCATACAGGTTTATTCAATGAGACAGCGAGTAGCAAAAACCAAACCACAGAGAAAGATACTTTTACGATGCATATTCTCATGTAATTATGATTAACTTCACCTCACGAATCATTTAAAGTTTGCAGTAGTCGTACTTCCTGTCAAAAGTCCTGCCTCCACTCTCCATTTCTCGACCAGATTCGTGCCACCAAGATCAAATAAATAATATCCCAAGAGCCCTACGCTCATGACATATTGAAATCATACGCCAAATTTTATAATGTTAGTACGAACTTGCACGCAAAATAAAAACCAAAAAAAAAAAACGAAAAAAATCGAAAAAAAATCAAGTGTGACCACGCGTATGTAAAACAAATTTTCTCTATTACGACCCCATCCAGGGAATCAAAGATTCAACGATCGAACTGTCCAACTTCCTTCCGTTATCTCATCCAACGTTAACGTTACAATATTATGCAAATTTATTCCTCGTCATGAAAACCTACCTTTTTCCACTCTTGCACTTGTAAATTTGATCACAAGAAAAATTGTGAAGCTTGGCAGGAGGTGATGGGTGATGGGGCGACGATGCTAATCATCACACTTGCTTTCGCCACCAAGTCTCTGTCTCTAGTCAGCCAAAACCAAAAAGCCAAAGCCAAAACCAAAGCCAAAGTCAGTGTTTGATCATTTTCCTGTACGTATGTACCTACATACCTAATGTAGGTGGTGCCAATTGTAAACGTAGCCATTTTTTACGCATACTTTATTAACCATTTATCTCAACCTTTCCATTGAATGCCACTTGATTTGACTGCAGAAAAAGAAATCAATATTGCATGCAGATCAATTGCCAATTAGATCTGTTACATGTCTTTCCTTCTGTAGTATGTATCACTAAATACTATTTTTGCTTTCAAATTTCTGCCAGCAATATTTGTAATATCTAGAACTACCTCGCATATAGTGTCTGACTTCTGACTCACAATCAGATACATAAATCATGTTGCAGCCCACGTACGAAAGCTAAATGTATAATAACAAGTGGAGCCTCTGGTACATATGTTCTTCGTGTATAGTGCCATTAAAAATAAATACTGTATTAAAATTTATGTAAAATTCAATTGAGCCGGATGAAAAATATCATGAGCCCGGTACCGATCAATAAGAAACGCAGCTTTGTGACACTTACATACATATTGACACTTTGCCCTGCCTGCCATCCTTTCCTGAGTAACTTACTACCTCCACATATATGTATGAACTCGTGAGGTAATGAAATTGTCGCCTCAAATATTAAATAGTTTACATAAATAAATACTAGCTAATGGGAACGAGCACTTGTGGTATAGTGATGCATTGGAAAGACCACGTTATTGTATAATAATTATTACTTACTTTATTAGAGGAAACTGAAAGTAGTATGTATCTATACATGCATCTGCGTCACTCATTATGAACGCGTGTTTGCTTAAGCACCTCAAAAGAATTTATGTATGAAAGTAGTATACATATTTGAAGAGGGGCTCGAAATACAACGATAATACAATATACTGTCAGCCTACCTACTTATTACAAAGGGTATTTAAGTACATACTGACAGCGGTATGCAATTATAATTACACTTAGAGAGGTATATAGGGATAGTTCGCACAAGTGCAATTCACAGTCCAAGGTCGTTTTTATCTTTTGACTGTATGTGTATAAAGAAAACGACGGCGCTACCCTTATTTATTTTCTTCTCATTATTTTAAATGAATGAGAAATGGATTGGAACATAATTTTTCGCTTTTAACAAAAGTTAGTTGATAGTTACTTTTTTTTTATTCAATGTTTTAAAGCTTTGATCGGCATTAATTTGTTCATTCCAAGTAGAAGTTCTTGTATCTATATATCCTATGGGTCATATCCTTGTTAATTCAATTATTTTTAATGCTCTTGTAAATTGAAGTTGAAAATGGAAAATTACTTTCTACTCTTCTCTCTGTCCATTCTGTTTCCGTTGTTTGTACTTGTACATAACATAGGAGTGTAGGTACGTACCTACATTTATATTTTATTGCCAAATCTAGGTGCATTTAACGTACAAACGCTACTGTATTACTGCACACTCCATAGTAGGAGACGAAAAAAACCGAAAATTAAAAGGATTACATTATTATTCTGAAAAAAAAATATAAATGACATAAATGATTTGACTTTGTGACTAACTGTAACTGTAAGAACGTCTTAATTTGTACACTATGCTTCATACAGTGTTAATTGTAATATCTCGAGGCTGATGCCATAGTGTATTCCCTGTACTGGCTTATTACATTAGTTGTAATAGATGAATTAATCCTGGTAGCCACAAGTCACACTTTTAAAACGTTCTTTAGGTGTAGATATAATTATAGTTTTACATTCTCTCTCACTTGGATTTCAAGGTCCAACTACTAACGGGATCTGTTGTAATGCAACACCTTGTGCACTTGATTTGATTTCCATGCATCCATGTACTAAACTAGGTACTACTTGCCAATGTTATAGAATTTCTCATTTGCGTGCTTCTAAGGAAAGGATAATGATACTATTATCGGGATGTACGCGAGTAATTTTACAGTAGTTTTTGCTTACAGTCCGTTAATTGTATTGCATTTCATTGTACTGCACTGTTGTACGTATGTATGTATGTAATACATGGTTATTAAAACAGGCTGCCAGTCATTTACTGTTTGAGGAAAGCTATCCCTGTACGACTGGGACTGCATACACACACACTACTGTGTGACGATGGACGATGAGACCATCAGTTTATTTGCCTCTGTGTGAATAAATGATGCGGCGCTAATCCTGACAGCGAGAGCTCCATTGTCAATGTGGATGACTAAAATGATTAAATTTTTCTCTCTCTCTCTCTCGACTCCATTATTAGGGTGGGAAATGGGATGATCTGCTTCTCAAAGAGTGTTATTATTTGTATTATTATATCACATTTATTATAACGATAGCCTAGGTTCGGTCTTGTATGTAGCGTCATAAACGTTTCGCTGATGGTCAATTCAACTACAATCCTTCAGCTTCTTCATTACTACGCATTACATATCTCGGCTTAAATTTTCCTATTAAAGTCCTACGACCACAACCCATAGTACAAGAACATGCAGGAGGGTGTACTGCCTTATTAATAGTAATAAAAATGCAGTTACCGGCTAAATCCTAGGCCACCTATACAGCTAATATATGTACACGTAGATCCTGTAAAACTCTGGCAATTACTCTATCATTTTCAGTTCTTGGAAATACTGATTTGTTAATCAATATCAAGGAGTATAGAGTATAGAGTCCATTGCTGCGGTCCATCGCATATCCTATCCATTTCATCACCTAATCTCTCCAATAATTGAAAGATTAAAAGACCGACCAAAAGATACAAGGATCGCATCGCAATAAGGAATCCCAATCTGAAGATCCTCAGTGTCATTTCGACCCATTTCATGTTCACTATGTGCTATGTACTTCTTATCATTTCTCATGTCCTATAGAATTCCATTCATAGCGGGGTTGTAGTACACTTCTGGGAATATTTTTTGGGATATATTACAACAGCAGAGGCGTACAAGGAATACTGCATAGATATTATCCTGTGTATATACTTAACACTACTGTAAAGGCATGGTAGACGGAAAAAGCAAAGAGGCCGAGCAAGAAAAAAGGAAACCCATAATCATAATAACATCAGATTACCCTGTAATTATTGCAAAACTATAAACTGTGAACAGTAGGAAAATTATTATTATTTCATTTCTGAACTTCAGAAATGAGAAAATGAGAAAATCTACAATTTATTAAATTTAATCCTTTTTCAGCATTACTTTGTCAGGATCTTTTTTGTTTTATATTCTGGGAATAAAATGTATAGAGTCGTAAAAAAAAATATTTCAAAACATTTTGACGGCCTTTCTGCCTTCAATCCTGCATACACACATGCAGTATAGTAATTCCTTCACGATTACCAATGATTTCTTCAAATAAGTACAAGTTCTTGGGCACGTATACCAATAGTTTTGTTTATTTTTATTAGTTTACTTGGCTTTGCTTTGATATGATTAACAACTGGTGAAACGATGCGATGAAGAGATTTCTTTTTCTTGGGTTATAGTTCCATAGCATGGGATGTAGGTATGTACAAGAGGAGGCCGTTACAATGCTTATTATTAGTACTTTTGTTAGTACCATTTTATTATTGAAATTGGATTTGTGTCAAAGTTACTATATTCTGTATTACAATTTTTATGCAATATTAAAAAAGTAAATTGGTGGCACATTGTCATATTGAATGAATTGTCGGATTGTATTAGATTCAACAATTTTTTCTTGAACTGGATTTTTATAATGTATTGTAAGGAGACCAACAAATACATTACTGATACTACAGCTGTTACTTTTGCCCCCATCAGCATTGCATCATATACATATTATACTACACTATGGTTAATTTGACGTCTTGTATGAGAACGTAAACTGCAATCTGCAATGTGCATGTGCATTGAAGCAATAAGGCTTGAGTGAAAGATGCAATGTTTGCTTGGATTCATGAAATGCAGAGTGGAGTACGTAAGTACGCTTGTAAAAAAGGAATTATGTTGAATGCATTTGCAGACTATTATTTAATGAAGAATAGAAAATTGTACAAATTGAAATATTATCAAATTTAATTTTATATTAAATCCCTTCTTATAATGACGTCTCTTTTTTTTGTCATGTTTAACGATCAGCTGTTTGCCTCTTTCTCAATCCGCTTTTCATGTCATTAACAATTATTATTATTCTTAAGTCAAAACTGAATAAGCTCACACATGCACATCGCTCAAGAGTTGACGTCCAAGCATTTCAAACAACAGCACAATGTTCACCATTTAGTATAGTGTACAACACACAAGAATCACCTATTATTCTATTGAGCTGAAATTGAGTTCTTAGCATTCTGTGTACGAAATCGAAATACCTAAGCAAAAGAAGATAGAGATACTTAGAGATTGTGCAAAAATTGCATGGCTCTAGCATTCTGGCTCTCTGGCTATGGGTTTGGATGGACGTCGTCTTTACCTGAGATCCGTTGCCTAGTTTCAGTTTAATTCTTTGCCCTGGTCATTGCTGTGCTCAGTACACATATAAATGTCAGAGTGTGAGCTTAGTTTGTTTCCCGAGTTGCAAAATTGGATGGAAATGGAAGTAAGATTTATTGAAAATGGAAGACATGAACATTTATATGTGTATAAAGTTTTGTAATAATAGTGTTAGCTGCAAAGTAAATTTATTTATTTTATTTAGAATTATGTACATGCAGATGAACTGTATGACTTGCATTAGCATGCCAGGGATTACAACTGTCTGTAGTGTACAGGTTGAAAATAAGAACTAGCTTCTCTCAATCCCTAAGTCGCATCATTTCGACGGAATCATTACTTGTGTTTACTTACCCAGTTTGAGCGTTTGCTAGTTTTTATTTCGCAAAAAAAAACTTGCTACATCTTCAGAATACATGAATGTGCATATAGTGTCTATACTTATAATACCTATTAGCATAAAAGGTTTGTCAATTTTACTGGCATGCATTTAATAGTTATTAATTAGTTAGGACGGCAAAGACCAAAAACATAAATAGAACCGATGCAGGTAGGTGAAGCCTTACAGTACATTAATTTGTGGGCTTTACTGTGTGGAATGTTAAATTATATGGTGAGCCATATGAATTGAGTGTTAAAGTAAAAAAGTAGGAAAACGTGCGAGTATGTAGATTCCCACATAATTGAGGGAAATCTGTTCTGTAATCTAACGCCAGTAACTTGCAGTTTCTTTTGAGATTCTATCCCTGAAGAAAAGAAGTCTGTCTCTCGTCGTCGGTCATCAATGTAGATGTACAGTAGGTATGACAAATTAGGCTAGTAAAAGTAAAACTCATCAAAATTTGTATGCGAAAATCCGTTTCTTAAAGTCAAAATTAATACACTTACTTATGGGCATAAACACATTTTGTTTTTATTGGGTGGGAAGTAAATGAACGTTCTAAAATGCATACCAGAAATACTTTTTTTACCTTTTGCAATTAGTTCCTGGGATAAAAGACATACATACATAGTCCATTAGGATGATTTGATTTGCTAGCGTTGATTCTGGCTTTCTGATATTATTTGCGTAGGTAATTGCAATTTGTAAATTATAAATTGTAATAGTAATTTACACCACACGGATATTGTTGGAAGATAATGGGAGTATTTGGATCCCCTATTACTTTTATTATACATTGGCTTGGCTGGATACTGATGGTGATACTTATGTACTTACGTGCACCTATTTGCGTGAATTACAAGCCCCAACCACCTGTGGCTTTGTAATTCCAGCTGATTGCATATTGTGCTTCTAGAATAATTACTATGCCGGCATTATTTTTTTTTCTGCTACATCATCTTTTACAAGTACAACGTAAACTATATAGTAACAAAAATATTGATAATCTGATAAAATTGTGCTGACTCCATTGTCCCACTCCCCAATTGATTCCGCACGTCCTCTGGCTCTCTCACTCTCTCTCTCTCTCTCTGTCCGCATCTGTGCTGGCTTGGCTTTGACTCCGTGTGTAAAATTAGTGGACGGATAGCGGAAAGCAGTTTAGACGGCATTGATTGATTATGCTGCATGATTCCTTGATAAACTGTCTTCGAATCGTCTTCAGTTCTTCTTTTTATAGAAAGAAGTTGCAATCTTTCATCGCGAAGCTAAGATTTCATCTTTTTTACAATGTAATTTCATGTACTCGAAAAATTCATTAAACTTAATTTCAAAGGCTGTTGCACGGATAGTTTGTAGTTAGTACGAGATTGTGTTCAAAATTCAATCACAATTCATCCGATGTATACATACGTATAATAGTTATCTTGCGACACAGTTTATTGTGCAGAGACACAGAAAAAGCCTCATAGATGGTTTTAGAGCCTTATTAATTAATTGCAGTTTGACAGTTTCAGCTTCAGCAAAGAACTTTACTCCCAACATCAAAATCATGAAAAGGACAGTAAATCGAACTTACGTACTTACGTACATTGCATAAATTTCCATCATTTAAAATGTTCAAATCAAAGAGTAAATACATAGTAATGACAGCCCGTCATTGTCTGAACGTGGCATCACACTCTGCATGACTTATCATTATTATGAAAATTAAACTAACTGCAGCCTCAGAAAAAGAAGTTAATTTCATTGCCTGATACATTGTGGGTAATTTAAAAGTCATAAAATTGTGAAAAAGCCCCCCAAAAAGTGATTAAATATGGTAAAATAGTGGTAGTAGAGATTCTCTCACTCAATAATTCTTGAATTACTGCACTTTAATTAATCGACAGGCTCATTCCCATTAAATTTTTGTTGAGTTCGAACTTCGAAGTGTGAAAAGTTTATATTTTTTTTTATATAACGACTACTACTATGCACTATGTGTAGGTATTATCCATTTTATATTGGATAGTTGCGTTAAAACTATTACATACAACTTCTATCTTCAATGTAGGAAGGAAATGAAATGATTATACGTTTTAGTTGACATTCTGTAATTAAATTTTATGCATAGATATTTCCTGTCACATAAAATCTGCCAAGATGGTGATTTTAGATAGACTGGGGTTGAAGTGACTGTCAAGAACATTTATTCCACGAGGGATAGTGGAATTTCACTTAACTACATACATACATATAATATTTACATACTCTTAAGAGCGTCTCTTTGGTCGATCTTTGTTGACTGACTCCGAGTGTGAATTACATAAAATGGCATCAAATCTTTATCTATGATCTGATGAAGGCACACAAGATAACCATTTAATAATTTTACTAGTTTTCAGTTGTATACGCAGTCTAGCCAGGAGCGTAAATGTCCCAGTAAATAAGATCTGCTTGACTGTCCTACTGACTATGCCGCGTCTGTAAAATGGGTTGACATATTTCACAAATATAAAAATAAGATCAAAGGTGCAAGGATTCAAAACGTTGTGGTGACGGTCTGGAGAGCATTCTATTCTGAAAAGACAAAAGATCGTGTGACTGATCACTTGATGGAACAGATAAAACAATGACTAATAAAATACATAATTACTCCGCAATGCTGTATTGTGGGTCACTTTCGCACTTCGTGCCCTTTGCATGTCATTTCAATGGAGAATAATTCAGCTGTCGGCTCACACTTTGTCACTTATACGCAATACAAAGTTACTCTTCTGTCTCGTAGCTATGCGATAATTTATATTTGGTTTTTGAGGTGACCATGGCGACCTTATACACGGTACAGCAGCCGATGAAGAATCATCATAACGCATCGCAAATTTTTATTTCAGTCTTGATGAAACATACGTCTTACAAATTCATTAAAGTTTATGTATCTTTTCAGCATAAACTCACTCTCACTATCTATATCTAGGTAATTAGAGATGATTTGATTCTATATTAGATTTGCGGAATGTTGGACGATGTGAATTAATTTTATCTAGAGTACTGTGCATCAAGTTCTGCAAGAACAAACGGATCGGCGTTGACAGCTAGTGGCAAAATTCCTGTCAGTAAACAGAAATTCTGACAGAAATCTAATTCTCTCATGTCTTTCCATGATCTTGTATAATCTTACTGTATATTACTTCTGCCATAAATGTACAGAAACAAATCAGAACGGCATCACACAACACATAGTTGACGATTCTAACACTGATATGAAAAGCAAGGACGATATTATATATTCATGTTAATTGGTCATAATTACTTGGAATCACTTTCCCTGCCTGCCGCATTTTTACCATTTTGTTTTTACTATATAGGTATGCAGACGAATAGAAAAATATCCATCAATTTCTTAATTATGGGTGTATTTTGAATCGGAGCCAACAAGTCAAACGGATCACTAGTGACCAACACGGACCATTTTAAATGGCTTGGAATGACCATTAATCATATTATATGACTCATTGACTGCGCACCGTATTATTTTAGCTTCTATCATCATCATCATCAGCTGCACGGTTAAGATTCGGTAACAGATACTTGAAAGAAGACGTAACCACAATGTTTTTCAGTAACAATGGAGTATTTTAACTCCATTTTCAACTTTTCAACAACAAACTAATTAAAGAGGTGGAGGACGTCAAAGGTGGGAGAGATGGGATGGAACCATACCAAATAGTTTGTCCGCAGATCGCCTAACAACTTCCCTCTACTGCCCAATAAATTTAAATTAATTTTACCGTTGGAAACATGAGCAGTTGTTGTAATTATTTTAAATAATAAATACCAACTGTATTTCTTTTTCTTTAATGACAGGGCTTCAACCCTAGCTTGAACCCTTAAGAACACTGTCAGTGCCTCCTTTGACTTTCTCCAATTACTTCAATTCGTATCTTCTGTTCGACATGCCACTGACTTCCTATTTTTATCCCCCAAAAGCAGGATACAGTTTATACTCTGTATTTCGGATGTACGTAAATATTTCATGTGTTTTCGTTGTACGATTATTTTCTCTCTTATTTTTCCTTTTACATACCTTTCGGCATATTCCTCTTCACTTCAAGATGCCCATAACATCCTTTTGATGGGGGTTTTTTGAAGGTGCTCATGGGCTTCTTACTGGTTTCATTTATTAAATAATTATCTGAAGGGCTGGTGATTGGAGAGAAATCAAATTGCCATCTACAAATGCTTCTGGCCTCTGGTATAGACCCAGCACAGTCACACACCTACATGTACATACATGTAGGTCCTCAATCATTAACAAGTTTACTACGCCGGGAGGAGGAACATTATTGCCTCGTCGATATGGATGTCCAAGAGCACGAGGAATGGTTCAGTAAATTCCTCATCATGAGCACAGTAATAAGACTAAAGAAGCCGATTAATTGATGCGATAGGCATCAGTTGGTTGAGACAATAAGGAAGCAATGCCTATTGAATAACTAATTTTGCTATAGGACAATTAAATTACGTAAACTACTTAAGCATTCTGAAGTCATAAATCTTGCGTATAGCTTAAAGTTTAATGACTCACTGACATGCATTGTAAATCAATGCAATGCTGTCGACTGCATGGGCAGTATGCATAGATGTATACATTTTAAAATGCTTCTTTACAAAATTACTTTCAGTTTCCCCTAAAACGTTTGGGCAGATTACTATTTTCTACAGCCTCTACTGAGCTTCAGTTTTTGAGATCTAATCAGTTTCGATAGATTAATACCTATGTATTTCTTCCCATTACCAATAAGGACTCTTGTTGGCTCAAGTAACTCATCCACGTAAGTATATCGAGCATAAACTTTAAACTCGCCAAAAGTGAACATGGTTTTTTATGTGAACTGTCAGTTCTCTCACCCCCTATTATGTATCGTCCACGAGAATAGCCCTTCAGGAGCAGGACTATGGTTAACAAATAAGTAAAAAGTTTTTAAAAACATTAAGAATTCATAAAACGTGACAGAGACCTTTGTTGATTATATGTTTACGACTGAAAATTGAGAAGAAATTCACTTTGGTAAATGCAGGGTAGTACAAAAGTATAAATGTAATGAACATTACCATGATTATAGTTTTAGTGACAAGCCTCAGCTATATGGTCAACTGCACACAATTAACGATATGCGATGTCAATACTTTAAAAATGGAAATGTTAAAAAATGTGACAGCTCTCGTGGTCTCATCATGAGCACGAAGGGGAAAACCAAAGGAAGTTCTTCATGAGGCCCGAGGCGGAATCCAGCTCCGCAGAGAAGGCAGAAGTACTAGTATATACTTTCCTATAGGTATTATACTGACTTCATTATAATAATTATTACAGACTCACAATAGCATTAGGATGCACAGAGCCTCACGGTTAACAGATTAAGACGTAGACACAAGATGAAATTACAAGGTATATTAACGATTAAAAACAACTTGCAAACACACCACGAACAAAGTGTAAATAATGAAAATGAATGCAAAAACAGGGCTTAACAAGTACCTACGTAGTACATAGGACTTGGATTACAGATGTACCTACATAAGTAAGTAAGTTCTGTCATGGGGTTCGTTTCAGAGCAGTTGTACAATTCCGTTAAACGGTCTGACAATAAGTAGGTATGTAAACGTAAATGTAAATGTTGTTTATTTTTTGCCCAAGCACACATGAGAATCTTCAGACTTTTCTTTCCCTCTCCCAGCCCACGTTACTATACGAACGTCACCGTCAACCGTCACATGTGTCATTAGCATTAGAGATATAGACGACGACTTTTAGTTGTTAAATGCTCAAATGATGTCAAACACAAAGGAAAATCTTCTCTTTTTCTTTTCATTTTTTTTTTCATATTACTGCTAAGTCCTCCACCAACCAACCTCACTTGATTATGTACATTAAGTTGTTTTGAGTCTGTGAAATAATGTGGATTTAGTTGTGCCAAAAAAAGGAAATACATAGTGAGTCGTACTTAAGGATAAGGTTACCTGATTTGATTCTCAACTTTTTTTTTAAACGTCAAACGTACTGAGTAGATACCTACGCTGCACCTTGTTTAAATGATAATGGGACTGAGCGTATACATACATATTATGTTTATTTATCAATATTTCATGTTGTTAGGAATGCAATGACTTTCAATTTTAAAACGAGCAAAAAATCTCATGATTATAATTTGCTCATTTTTTCTCACAATCTGTCAACTGCTCGGCTAACATCGTCGTTGCCATTTTTTTCAGTTAAGTAGCGTGGAAATTATGGACTTGATCAAATTTTCCTAATGTAGGCACCTACTATGCATAAACTATTTTCGTCTATTTTCATGACCATCATTTTTTTTAAGTTTTTGATACCCAAGGTCTTTAACCTTTAAGTAAGCCCACTACAGTTTTCAGTTTAAGCTAACAATAAAAGTAAGCATGTACTTAATGGAAATGACATATAAACAGAAATTAGAAAAAAACAGTCTATTAAAAGCAGCCTCACTACACACAGACTTAAAAACTTCTAGTTAATGATGTAATAGTTTTACTATGTATATGTTATACATTCATGACTGGAGTGGCAATGAAGTTGGCTTTAAAAAAATTCGATTACAAATTCCCGTAACTAAACTAATTATTATTTTTAAACCTTCCGATTAAAGCAATTTTGCTCAAGGGTCTTTTTTGGAAATCTCTGGGAGACTGCTCAAGGGTTTAGTCCCGTATTCGCGTGAACATACGTATATATAGGTATGCCTGTATGTAAATTGAGTAATTAATGATGTTGTGGTTACGAAAATTATGATTGGAATACAGTAATGTTTAAAAAAACGCATTTGCTTTTATACAGATATAAAACTTTCTCGAAAATAGTCTGTTGACTAGCTAGTGTTGGAGGATTTGTGATCAAGAACACGTACACACACGCTTAGTTAGTGTGCGCCGTGCAGCTGGAAAGGGTTTTTTCCTTTTAGAAATCTTTCATATATTATTAAATGCCTCTGTATTCTGTAACTCTGTAACTCTGAACCGGAACTCAAGAGTTGCAAGGATTGCATTCCTATGAGGATTTGTCTCCACATGAAATGAAACGACAAACCTCACCCTCCGAACCTTCTTTTATGCTCATAACAGCATTTAACCGTACCAAATATATTCAGATAGGACCAATGATAATACTAGGACAAATATCTTTAATTGATTCATTCTTTGCCGAGCAATTGATTTTGTTCTAATTAATAAAAAGCACCAAAAGTCAATCATCAAAATATCACTTCAGACCTTGATACTGGATCTTTTAGGGAAATAAAATTTTGACTGTGCAAAAGGTATTGACAATCCTTCCATAGTTTTAACCGGAAATGAAGAATCTATATTCTAATGTATTTCAGAGACAAAAAGCAAAATTCAAGACTATTACTATTTGCATCTTGTAAGCTCCAAGAGACATAACGCAATAAGAGGCCTACGTTATTTTATTTTGCAGGATCCGTATCAGAATGCTAGCGTTTCTACATGTTATCTCTTTGTGTGCACCTAACACAACTTATCATAGTCGAGAGAAACGAAACAAGAAAAAACCAAAGTTTTGCCAATGTCCTTTGCTGTAAGATAAATATGATTGCAATTACAACTACACAGTCACACTACATCAAGCATCTACATCTTCAAATTTCAATTTTAATTTCAATGATAAAGTTACGATAAGAGGGAGAGAAGAAGAAAAAAAACGTTTAAGGGAAAATGGATACTACTGATTGAGTAAAAGGATTATTACGTATGTATTACGTGAAGAACGTGTTTGGAGCTCTTTGCAATGATGTATGTGCGTTGATAATAAATTCTAATATATAACAATTTTGTTGGAATTGCAAGGAGGTGACTACAAGAAATGGAAATACCTAGTAGTACTACTACTGGTGGCTCTTACCTTTGCCTAACTGTACTGCTAACGTGCATACTGACAAGGGAGCTGAATCTGTTAGGTTATATTACGTTGGGAAAAGGAGAGAGAGGACTTCGTAAGAGTATGTAGGTAGCTTCTGCAGACAAGTATTGTAGGAGGGCAGCGTAAGGAGTCAAAGCTGTCGAGAGTGAGAGTCGTTCAGCTTTCCATCTTACTCATTCAATAATGGTTAAGTAAGTTAAGTAAGTTGATATAAAAAAAAGGGGAATTTTTCGTGCCCCCTTCAAAATTCAATGGAAACATGAAGGCCACCCTCTGTTCTTATAACATGGAAAGTTACGTCTAGATAACTTATTTGAGAGAGTTGATTGCTCGTGAAAAGATCAGTCGTGTGCTCACACCGGTAAAATCACAACAATACTCAAGAATTGTTGTTGTCAAAGCATTATTACTATATTTCGGTTTTTTTTTAAAAGTTTTATTTTATCCTTTGTTCACCTCGTCAAAGTAAAAAGAAACAAAATTCACAGTACTACAATACAAAATACTATATCTGTATAAAGTGTTCGTGGTTTAACCAGTTAAACGAATTCTTAAAAAACAAAATCATTTCCCTCTGACTTTGATTTTACACAAATAAAAAGTTGGAAATTTGGATTTCTTGGATTTCTGTGGATTTCGTGGATTTGGATTTAATTGTTCGTACAGTTTTAAATTCTTCTGAAATTTCAAGTAAGCCATAAAGCCATACAGTTACATATAAAATAAATAGTGTTTTTTTCCCTTCAAACGTCCCAATTGATTACAGTCACTCTGACAATTAGTACGCACCGCGGTACCCACGACTTTATCGGTCTGTCAACAATACTGTCATCCTGACTCAATTAAACCAGTCGTCAGCTGTACAGTAGGGACAAAGTAATCAACTGCAAAGTAATGCACTGCAAAGCTATCGCGTGAAAACTTGCAATTTATTAATATTAGATATTTCTGAGTTTGAAACGAGTTTCCCTGTGTATTTAATTTGTCTACACCGAGTAGTACACGAGCGTACGTAACAACTTAGGTAACTAGTCAAGTAACCACAAGACTGTTAATAACAAACGGACGTACACATACATACGTGTCCACAATAGAAACCGTTATCTACCTACCTATCTACATGAGTTGAAACTGAAACTGACACGTTAAGACGCCGAGAGTGTGAAACTACGAGAGCTGTATCTCTAAAAGAGCTCAATAATTGAGGATCGTTCCAAGTCACAAAGAATAGCAAGACAAATTAGTTGGCGTTTGCTATACACTTCCCATGCATAAGGACTTTTGCCAACGGATATACTGCGAAAAGATATTTCCTACAGCAGACTCCTCATCTGTATGGCTGTTGCAAAAAAAAAGCACTACTGCCTGTACTTTGCTATACGCACATTATACAGTCAGAGATATTATTATTAAATACCTCCCTGCACTGTGTAACAAAACTACATTTCAACGCGCCCTATTATCAATCTGTCCGTCTGTCTGTCCGTCCATTCGTTCGTCCGTTCGTCCGTCAGTCCATCATATTGTTAACAATAGGAGGAAAGAACACTAGAGAAGGATCTATAATAGATACAGGTTTCTTCCAAGCAACATTATTTGCTACAAGCGGAAAGAGATCTATGTAAGCGTATTGTATCTATTCCCCATCGCATCATGTAAAGACTTCCACATTGATTAGTGTGAGACCGGGACTAATTGGATATCGTGAGAGTTCCTATACGCAGTACTGCCTTTTTAAATTCATACAGATATAGTTACTTGATATGCAGACTACTATGCCTATAGAGTCCGGGTCGAGTATACTAATTCAGATGGAGACTAATATACACATCTTTGAGGACCTACTTTATCAAATACGTGCAGTACATACGTATAGCTTGGACACTCAGGATTATAGTATTGTAGTATAGCACAGGTATTATGTATAGAGGATAGGAAGACAAATTACTACTGCGAATAAAAAAGGTATAATTATGTACGTTAGAAATAGGAACAAAGTAAATGAAAGAACAATCGAAAGACAGTGACAGCGCTTTCAATTATCTAAGCCTTCCTTCTTGTTCCTATAGCTATGTGTTAGTCTCGGACTCGGAAATATAAAATGTTCACTCTGTCTCTTCGACTCGACAGATATAACCTTTCTTTTCCTTGACTTTGATTATAAATCCTTAGGCAGCGGCTTAGATTTAGATGCAGAGACAAACTTACCTATATAGTGTCCTTTATATTGTTCCAAAATCACGTTCAATGAACCTTCAAGGACCACTTTTACTTTTTAGAATATTTTTGAACAACAAAGTCATCCTCAGTACACACATTTTTATAATTGAGCTAAAAAGGTGTGAAAGAAGCATCAATTTAGGGTTTGCTAGTATTTGTATACAGATTATGGGAATCAATCAGTACAACTTATTTTGGTGTCATTCCTAGTCTATTTCTTGAGGTTCCCATTTACATAATACTCCTAATTGGAAAAACTTGTTTTATTGGGAATTGAAATGTTTTTGTTGCTTGAAGGGATGAAGGCTACTTACGAAATTAGTGTAACCAGTCAATATATGGTACACATATACATACGACTCTGAACGCTCAAAGTGGACATTCGTCTCCAAGCCAAGTTCAGAAAGGGGTGATATATTGCAATTATTGTTGCATTGATTGCCGTAAAATTGATTAGAGAGACTCCCCCCTCCCTCGTTAACACTTTGCATTCTCTTAACACGTACTCACAAGTCACAAGTTGCTCTCTGCAGATATTTGACTTGACTCACAGACATTCCCAATTCCCATGCCTTGCATCGTATTATGCACCTTACTTGTGTAAGGGTGAGTCGAGTCAGCAACTGTTTGTGCGGAGAACGAAGGAATGAAAAGTGAAATTTGTAATTTTCGAATCTGGTTGTAATCTATTATGAAATAACCAAAGTCAATCATCTCTCTCTCTCTCACTCAGCATCCCGTTAAGCTCACACACAGCACAGGTTAATTATTCTCTCACATAAAACCAGTGGATCTAGTTTGGAATTGGATTCAGTTGGTCACTACTACAGCATGCTGAGCAGGCAGGGCAAGGAGCAAGGCAAAAGGACGGACGGATAGCATGGTACACTATGGACATTAATGTACTTTGGCAGATCGAGCTGCAGGTGTCTCGTGTATCTCTGCCTACTGCATCCCTATATACCTGAAAACGGTAATAAGAAAACAACAACAACTTTTGACACATTTGTGTCAGTTTGCAGACGCAGAGTCCAACGTTCAGCTTTCAGCTACTGCTCTGCAGATCCCATCATAACATAACTCATACGTAATACTATCACGACGGCGACCTGTGCTGAGGGTGAAGGTATGGACGGAGGAGACTCGAGATTAGTTTTCGTCTCCTTGTCTACGAAAACCTATACACCTATCCACGCAGTACATGCATACATATAGCTAGCCACTGTCCCTAGTGATTATGAATTGGTGCGGTGGTGGTTATTAAGTAAGAATAAGTTGAAGTAGACACAAGTTGGTAAACAAACTAGCCACACCAGCAAGAGCCACAGAGTAGCAAAGAACAACTACAAAACATGCGAATTCATAGTGCATAACGTGAGGATCAGGAATTGTAGAGATTTAGTTAGTGAGGTAAGAAGTATACATATTATGTTCAAGAGTGAGTCAGTGAGCGAATGCTTTTCGAGTATGAATGAGTATAGGGATGGTGTTCTATGGGGTAAGCGACCATTTGAGCTTTGAGGTCTTATAATTATCTGTACACCTATACTGTACACCCCAGCCTACGATTATATGGAAGTACCTACCATGCAGTTGGTTGGCAGGGGAGAAGGCAGACACAGAGAGAGAGAGAGAAGAGAGCTGAAAAATATAAGGATTACATATTATTAAATATCTGTTTTGCGACGCGACACACACACACATCTGAAAACAAACAAAACTTAGAAGGTACTGACACACAAGATGCAGTGCACAGGTACAAGCACAAATACAAAATACAAATACACCCAGTGCACATGCTAACTCTCTTGCATGTAAAAGTACAGAGGCAATCAGTCAGGCAAATGAAAGTGCCAATTCCGGCTTGGAGTTGATGTCGAAGTAGTATGTAACTTGGAGTAGAGAGGCTTGCCATTCAATCTTTGTATTTACAACTTTTAATTTTTACTTTGCATAGAGCAACATTGAAGCACTAGCTTAGTACTTACATATACATACACAACTGACCGTACTGTCCCATGAAATAATAATAATAATAATGTAATATATACGAGTAGTTGGACGACGAACGACCAGCGACAACTAGGTCAGTTCTCCCATGTACACTTTACATTTATGTGCCATATACATCTCAGCATGCCTACATACGAACTATCAATGAATCAGAAACATTAATCGTGTGTGCATGCATAATCTCTGAGTAGAAGTTGAGAGCCACCCTGTTAATTGTCTTGTACAAATACGTACGTAATACCACTGCACTCTCTGCTCTATCCTCATAATTACCTTTATAAGATGTTATTATGAGGATTTCATGGGGAGAGAGAGGCTCATACTTTATACACAGATTATCCACATTTTTTTTATCCTGTAACAAAAGCCATACATTTTCGACTATATTTACAGCTAGGAGGACGTATCAGTATTACATAGATACATATATCTATACTTAATCTATGGATGTACGTAGCTACATATATGTATGCTGATTTTAATGTTTATATTCTCAGATATAGTCCTTTTTTTTACTGCATGTGTCAATCTGCCAATGCCAGTACATCTGCAAGAATGACGTTTTAAAGAACCATTACTATCCATCAAATAATTAGATCAGATCGTTAAACGATTTTTTTTCATTTTTTTTCACAATAATACTATAGTACCTCACTTTGGATTTATTCGATGAATGTCTCTTGGCAACGACGAAATACTCTTTCACAGAGATCCTTTCAGTTTCGACTGCCATCAGTCATGAATGCCCATATCCAATCTGTAGGAAACTTTACAACACCAAGTTTTGCAAGTCGTATGTAGTACGATTGATGTAATTTAAGAGCAATAGAAAACAAATTATCATTTTTGCATCATTATTGCAGTCAATTTCGTCTCAAATTCCTGGTCGTGGATTTTCGTCAGTTGGAAGTTGAGCATTTAGTTTTGGTCTTGTATGTATGTATGTTGGAGCATATAGTAAAAACGGACGGACAAGACAGAGTTTTAACGAGTAAATTTTTACCTGCCTTAATGCATTACATAATTAACAGCATTGATGCTTTTACCTTATTACCTATACATTACGTTGTAATATTGCTTTCAAAGCTTACAAGGATGTTAAAAAAAAAGTTCCTTTGTACTTTTTGTTCGACCCATCATAAATACAAGAAATATTATAATTATTATTCCCAGCGAGACAACTAATTTCGATTTATATATTTTTAATACCAGTTTATTCTTACGACTGTATTAGCCTTCCTTAGATCATCAAAAGGAGAATATAAAGTGCTTATTATTCATTGTCACAATTTTATTGTTGCATTACCTTCCGTTCCGTTGCACATTGCACAAGAGAATAGACATCTCAATGGACATTCTTATTATTACCTATTAATTGTTACCAGACAGACCTGACAGTGTCATACTATACGGACAAGTTATGTTCGTTCCTGCCATGAAAATAGAGTTTCATTTTCACGCTCCTTCCTCCTTGCTAAACTAGAGCGATCAATTATGTACATGACTAATAGTGAATTTTAAATGAATTTTCCTCTTTCAAATTCTGACGCAACCGTCAGGTGCATACTACAAGAGTCTTCGACAAACTTTCAAAGCCTTCGATTTTTATGTATATGGAATAATGTTAAAGGCTAATTGTAGGATACAAGGAAGACTTTAAAAATTATTCACTAGGTTATGTTTCCAATTTGATTAAGACTAACTTGAGTAAAGCAAGGTAATAAGACATATAGGAGTTTGAGGAAAAGATTTACCGTTAAAAGGATACAAATCATACAGTCGGCACGTAAGTATATACAAATGACGGCGGCAATAGTTACATGTGCATACCGACGTACAAGGAGCACCCAGTACGGTAATACTTGAGCTTGAAGCAATTGCTTTCATAATGTATCTGTATTTCTACATGACACATGTAGGTAAATCTCCATTTAGGAAATTAGACAGAAACAAAAAGGGAATGAGAGTTCATAGCTGAATAGGTAATATATTATTTGGTATGCTAATTTACCGTGTGGTGTGGTAATACTTGCCGTAAATTGAAATGAATCAAGAATATGAACGAGAGTTAGTTGCATAGATGTATAGTTGAGTTGAGCACTTATAAAGTTGCCCGAAACAAAAGTGTTGCGTTTTTTTTCTCTTGAATCTTGACTTCATTGAAAATCCAGTGCAGTCGAGTCCAATGAGAGCATCGCTTCACTTTTGTCTAACTCCCCAATGACAAAGATAATACTTTATAATCGAATTTTATGTTTTATTATAATAATACTCTTTGAAAATCTAGTTTGCTACCTTTGGAATGTACACGTATACATACTACATCGAGAGACAAAAGTTCCCATTGCATCATCTATGTCAAGTTTGCTTTGTTTTGCATGTGCATTTTTTTTCCACGTTTTCATTTAAACAAAACCCTTGATTGTACCTTACTGCATAGAACTCATGACTCATATAATAGTATAGTGGTGGTGTATGAAGTAATTTCCTTCCAACCGAAGCCAAATCAAGCGACCGCTATGTTCTAAGTCCCACCATCCCATCATGAGTTATTAATACTACTCCTTGATCTATACTTAAAAAAAAGTTTAATAGAAAAGCGCTCATATTCGTATGGTATGTGCATACATGATAGTTCATAGAGAGATTAACGATACCGTAGGACAATCGAAGAATAGAGTTAAATGAAACACGCCATTTATTTCTGAAAATACATGAAAAAAATTCACACGCTGCTATCTCTATCTCGTCTACAACATGTGTCTTTTTTTCAGAGTATTGGCGACCGGGCTGAAAACTATACATATTGTATACAAATAGAAGTGAGTAGGTATATAGTCTATTATAATGTAGCTTGAAGACCAAGACAGATAATTCATGAGAAAAATAATCCAGAATATTTCATAATCAAGCATAAAAGTTGAACAAACCAAGGAGATGGGTTGAAACTATTTTATTGTGTCTCTCTCTGCCACCGTTTGTGGAGGTGATAGATTGTGTGTGTGTATGTTACTTACCTCCTTTTCATGGGCTCGTGTTTAATGTCATTCCGTCAGTCAGTCTACGTTTCTTGGATGGGATTGTGAGAGAAAAAAAGTATAAATTATTGTTTAAATGATTTAAATTTGTGCGAGAGATGTCTGAGAATGACCCATCAAATAATCATTTGTTACAGTTTTATATTATTATCGTGACCTCTTTGACTAAAGGAAGGTCAATACTAATCTTAATAGTAAAATAATAGCGTTTTTTTTGTGTGCCTCTTCAACATGTATTTTACAAATTGACAAACAATTTCTCACAGTTCTTCTTTTTACTGTTATTTACCATTTGCCCCCGTCTAACGTATAGAGGAGATGCTCCATGGATATCTGTGCTTTGCATGCGCCTTTCCCACCCTTCAGTTCAATTCAGTTGAGCAGAGCTTGTACATACATACATAATTATGAGTGGAGTTTCTTCTTTTTATATTGAAAATCGAAAGTGTAGAAAAAAACCTGGCATGAGCATTAACCTCAAAAATTGGATTCACGCTCAATGATTTTTATAAAGTAAATTAAGGTACAGCAGCACTGAATAAATACTACCCCACTGGTAGTATGTAGTTATGTAAATTGACTTTACTTGAATTTGCCTTGCCATTAATCCTTTATTAAAGCTTATACGTAGGTACTTATCTCTCTGTACGTGCGGAGGTACATATACCACCCAAATTTTCAATTTAATTTCAATTTCAATTCCTTGTCATGTCTATTAATTATTTGTAAGTGAAGTTTCCTCCTCCATGTACACAACAAAGAAAAACAAGAGAACAGAACGGGAAAGGTTGTAGAGAAAAAAAATGTATTAGATAATTACATGAAATGAAGTTGGACGGCTTGCCGTTAGTCACCAGTCACTAGTCCTATTAGCAGTGGCAGGAGCTGTAGCTCTATCTCGTTGAGATTATATGACTACATACTATTACACTATTACATTACTCTACGACTGCCATTGATGTAAAATGAAAAGGAAAAAGGAAAGTAGGTAGGTGGATTTGTCGAGTACCGATCTGTTAGTAGTAGTAGTCGATCTCCGTGTATTTATTTAGAAGCATCTCATAATATTATACATTATGTGCATACCTAGAGCAAAGAGGCAGTCGTACTTTCCCTCAGAAATTGTAAGTTTGTTGGAACCATAAAAACTTTTTAAAATTACTATTATTTTTTTAGTATGATCTTTACCATCTTAACTCCTACAGGGATAATAATAGCCCAGTAATAAACACTAGCATTAATATAAATTTAAGTAAAATCACTAAATGTGAGGGTATTTTCTTCGTCAACTAAACCAATAATGATCTTAATAGACCATAATTATTACATTTTTTTTAAAAAACAGGAAAAAACCTGTAATTTTTACACGAAAATTGCATCCTGCAGTGATAATTCGTAGGTACTTTTAAAATTTCCTTCTAAAAGCTGTCTCTTCCTAACTAAATATGAGTGTACTCACGCAGATTAGCAGATTTAGTTTCTCACCTTTACATTTCTGGTTTCACCCACACAAAAAATATTTAATAATACGAGTTAAAACTTTAAAAGCTCATGTGCGTGTAGTGCAGTGTATGGAAGACCGTATAACATTATTATTGCTGGGTTTGGTTAGTTATATATAGCACCCTATATTTATTAGTTCGTAGCACTTGTCAGGTAGTATATATACTTCACCGATCAAATTTAAAATGAAAAAAAAGCAATGGTTTCTTTCCTATTGTTTACCTACACATGACATAAGTAGTTTGTTATGTGCTCACAAGAGTTATGTGGGGTAGGTGTATGTATGTGCATACGTACACAATGAAATTAGCCACCCTTAAAACTTATTGTTAGAGTCCGATGAGCAGTAATTATGTATGAGCTACGGACGTAGTGCATGAGTGTAAGTTTTATTAGTACAAGTGTATAGATTCTCATTATTAGTCTAGTATAACTAACGGTATAAAGTATAAAGGCAAGTAGAAAAGTCAATTGGAGAGAAGCCTTTATACTTCTGTAATCTTGTCGAGTATAGCCGAGTATATATATATATATAGTCAGCCCTATAAAACATTCTATCGTGAGTGCTACAGGTACACTCACACAGTTCAGAAATACATAACAACAGAGATTCCTTTGACTTTCAACTTACCTGTACGAACCTAACCTTTTATATTATACTCACTTTTTACTCTGAGCCGAGTCATATGAGGCAGCCACCCATGTTAAAGTTAATGTTAAACTTAACGCGCTCCCACATTCTTCTACATTAATATTCCATCGCCGACACATACATACATACAGTATAGGTATATGTATATGTATACATTCTCCCTCACGTACTGAGTCATTTCATTTTCAGTTTGAAGAATATCTTAGGATAAAACACAATGAGATAAGGTATATAGATACATAGGTAGCTGTACAGAGAGGGAAATATATTTTCTGACTAGTGAGACTTGAACAACATGTTGTTAACATGCGATGGACGCAGCGTCCATGCTATGTACGTCCCTTTATCCGGCTTTGCATGTAGGTATATGGGGCTATAAGACAGGCTGGGCTATATGGGATTTTATAGCTGTAGAGGGAGAACAGTGGAGTGTGTCTGTACGTGAACATAATTGTTAGTAACTGAAGCCTCACGACGTAATGTAACGTAACTTAATGTAACGTAACTTCATAACTGGTTGGTTCGTAGAAAAACCCAGTGAAACATACTCATTATACAAGAGAGAGAGAGAGAGGGGCAGAGAGAGAGAGAGACAAGACAAGGCTTGGAAAAAACTTTCGCTTTCAAGTCAAAAGTAAATAATCTCATTCTTATTCTATTTGCAAGGAACAGCAACAAACGAGCAAACTCACATGCAAACACCGCCACGCCGTCGGTCGTCCCAAGTCAAGTCCCACAAATGGTCACTCACACACTACCAATACTATTATTACTCCTATAACATCCTACACTTTTTCTGTGTCCGTCCGTCTCTATACTACCCTTGTCCCAAGTCTCACGTCATCTCTCTTTTAATTGAAGTCATTTTTAACAACTTAACTATATCAATTGATCAGCCCTGTTCACCTGAGTTCTTTGAGGCTACAGGCTCCCATACCAAGTTTTCACTCCTGCATGTGCAGAGTGAGGAGTCACACAACATTATTGAGAAACTATATTTAGGTTGTCAACAACGTCTTTGTTCATATTTTAAATTTCAATTTATTTCCCCCTCCACATCAGCATAGGGCAGAGACAACACTGTTGACTATAGTCCGGTAGCTCTTGTGCTCGCTATTGCTGCAATTCTCAATAATAATTAAGAGTTCTCAAGTTTTCATTAAATATTTACACCTGAGCCCAATAGCCTTTACTAGTCACTATAGTCAGATGACTTCAGTGTGAGTTCAAGTAGTGAATAAGAGAAGACGACAAGGCAGGATAAGCCAAAGCCCAGCTCCTCGTGTAGACAGTTGGCAGGAATAGTTGTTGAATAGAAGTGCGAATTGGGAATATACAGAATAAAAGTTGGTTCTGACTTGACTACTTGTTGTGTGCAATTGAAAGGAGTTGAATGCAAGTGAGTTTGCAAAAAAATAAATAAAGTAAAAATAAAAAAAAATTAAATTCAAAAGATTCTTTATACTCACAAATAAGGAGTTCAGTTTGTCTTTTGTACACGTGGAAAAAAGGAATTGCAAGTTTTTAGTGTGTGGATACTTTGCACTGCACTGCGCACTGTTGACATTATTAAAAGCTTATGAGATTTACGTTGCAATCGGAGTCATTGTGTTGGTGCATTTTAAGAGTACTGATTGTGAGTTTGTCTGAAAAGTTCCATTGATCATCCTCCCCATCGCTCTCTCATATTGAATACAGTGAAGTGCTAATCATTCTGATATAAAACGAAAATTTTTCTTTTTCTTTTCCCCTTGACATTTTTTGTTTAGATTTGAAGATTTGAAGATGAGGTGGACATTGGTTTTAGTAATCTTAGCCCTAAGCGGATATGTACAATCTCATCCCGTCTCCTTTGATGGGGATAATACGGGAAGTAAAGTAGGAAATGATCTTCTATCACAGTCTGAACTATCACCTAGACTCCGGAGAGCAGAGGAATCTTCTGTACCCGCTTCGGAAAAAGTCATTCCTACCTCCACAGACAAAGAAGACTTTTCCACGTCCGCTAGTAATAATGCCGATACCACCCAGTATGCCGAGTCGAGATCAGTAAGTATATAATATCCATTCACACTCAATTTAATGTAATTAACTATAAGTAAATAAAAGGGTTGAATACTTAATGATGCTGTCTTTATGTGACAGTTCACACGTTCTTTTCATGGCTACGTATCCTTTATAGTTGAACAAGTCAACATTCTATTGTTTCATTTTCGCAATGTTTTAATTTATTACTTTTAATTATGAAGAAATAGTGTGACTCGACGCTATAACAAGTCAATAATTATTATTGTTGTTTACTAATGTGAAGAGTGAAGGCTGCATAAATTAATTTTGGGTTTTGAACTCGTTTTTTTTTAAAGTTGAAATGAGATAATATGGAAGTACCTAAATGCATCTACGACGGAGGTATATATTGTAGATCCTTTTACAGTGTATGTACAGTCAGATTTCAAGTTAAGCTTAGATCATTAAGTTTTAAGGAAAAATCCTAAACGCATGCTGCACAAACACATGAAAGATAGCATAATTATTTTATCTTTAGAGGTATCTGCAGGAACGTACATAAAAAGGAGTAGGACTGGGTGGGTGTGTGTGTGTGTGTGCAGCTGTCTATAGTTCCTATACAAATTTATGCGTTCAACTCCGTGTATTAACATTGCTAAACTGTTTCCATTCACGCAGCATCTCTTGCATGACATACTTCTAGTGAGCTTGAGTGTGGTCGCCATTCAGGATCATATATAATATAATAAGTAAAATCAGCTTTGATTGTAATCTTACTAGTTAGTGTATATCTCTATCTGTACAATAATTTGTTTTCCCGTACACACTATACATTTGCGGAGACGTATAGTATGTACAGAGATCTGCTACTGGAGTAGACAGACAAATAGGAATATACACTAGGCATAGATATATATATATAGCTGAGCATGGGGCGTAATTATATCAGTCTATAGATAGAACCTTCCGTCGACAGGTAAATCAGTGAATGGGCAAAGAAAGTTGCATTCATTTTTATTACTGTAGGATTCAAATGACAACATAGTGCAATAAATCCTTATATCTTAAGTTAGACTTACCACAACATGAGTTTATTAAGTTTATTTGTTCTCAACGAAAAAAAACATGTTTTTATTTATTTACTTGCAAAAAGCTACCGTTGAAGACGTTTTAAAGTTTTAGAGCAAAAGGCTGTGTAGCCATATAACGGGCTGGATCGCCCCAGAGATTAACATTTGTCTGTAATGATGTACATAGGTAGGTATATATTTTCATTGGTCTCGGCAGGCAGAGACAGACATGATTGATGGATCAATAAAATTTAATATATGGGAATTATTTTCGTTCACGTAAATCATTCTCGTACTACTCTCACTAGATGCAAATTATTGGGTGAATGTTACGTTCTGGCGGCATAGTGGCACGATTGGGGAGACATAGGGATGTATAGACAGGAGGTACTTGATTTTTTAAAGAGTATCTGTCGTCCAGTGCAATAGTCAATTATGATAGTACAAATGTACATACAAGTGGGATGCATCATTGAAAGTCATTTAAGTGACCCTCTTTTGTGCCGTAATCATATGCTCCTGCTCGTAAGAAATAGGTTGACAGAGGAGAGGCAGGACATCGTGAGCCTCAGAGTGGCAAAGGAGACAATAATTAACATTTTGAATTTAAATACACAAATTTATGACGGCTCTACAGATATTCCGAACATGTCTGAAAGAAGTGTATGTTTGTACATCCATTAGGAATTTGCATATTGAGATGGAAGCTGAGGGGATTCTTAGAGTCAAAGAGTATGCTCATGGCGCTATATAGTCAAGAAAGGCAGTTCATTTAGTTATTTAGTACATCTGGGGAATACTGCCTTGCATTGCTGATGGAGAAATTTGGCATAGGATAGAGCATTACTTAATTTTCCTTGAATTAGTCATGTGCTGCAAGGAATGCATAATAACATGATGCTCACACATTTACTCGCAAATATGCAGGTACAGATAAAAAAGCTTGCTTTTGCAGACATATAGACACGTGTATGTGGTAGCCTATCGACTCATCAAAGGAAAATCAGAAAATTAAAATGAATGTGAGAATCTCTGTACGTGTCGTAAAGTTGCACTTGATTGTAAACTTGCAATGCAGAGCCATCATGATCAATTAGACGAGTCTTGATGTCGATGTCGAGTAAGGAGTAAGTTGTATACAAAGTCATAAGATTTGTTGAGGGGACTGAAGTACACAGATACATAGGTCGAGTATGATGCAAACTAAAATGTTGTAGCCTAATAAAAATACATACGGCGGCGGAGCGAGAGTTGCATTATGAAATGAACTGTGAATGAACGCTCTAAATTATTTTGAATAGGATGAAATTGTGGACGTTTTGAAAGCGTTGAATTTACCAGCTGATTTTGCGGATCCCAAGTCATCTACACCGAAGGGAAGTGCCGTGTCTTTCACTGAAGCCATCACTCCTCCCGTGAGTAGTGAGAAGAGCAAGACTGAAAGTGCTGCGCCGTCCAAGCCCACGATTCCATCTCCTGTTGCCTCCGCATCGGAAACTTCCTCGGTGTCCAGTCAGTCCCGTGTGGCTCGTCAACAGTACATGACGGGTAATGCTATGTTAGACAAAATAATGAATTGTCCCTGTGCCAAGGAGCAGTTGTCCGCCGTGGGAGTGAAAGGAGTCGAGTATTTCAATCATCCCAATCCCGCTATCTACCGTGAGCCCCCATATGGACCCAATGCTCTTGGACCCGGAGACGTCATTGCTACCAACTTGAAGAGCGTGGGTGGAACTACTGGAAACGTTTTTGGACAGATCATTCGATTGCTTTTGGGCATTCCCAATCTGGCTTTATCCTTACTCAAGCCATTGATTGTCGGAGCTGCTGATACTCTTGCTCAAACCACAGATGCTGCCGCCGGTGTTACAGCTCAAGCTGCTAAGCAACTTCCAGTGGTAAGATCCTTAACGTAGAACTCTTCCCTCCGTCAGCATCCGCCGGAAATTCTTCCGAATTTCTACATTCAAACTTACAATTCTTTGCAGATTTCCCCATGACGAGCTAACTTTGTTCTTTGAATTAATGTTGACACTATTACTGATACTGTGGTTTATAACGTTTTTTTAATCCAGACAAATACATAATCATATTTGTTTCGGGTTGAGCCTGTAGTGACTGAAAACTTATTCAGAGTACTATATGCAAGGTTTGAAACAAATGAAGGTAGGTATATTAAGCCTTCAACTTTAGCTACTACTGACACCCTTGACTCCTTGACACGCTGGCAACCTGAAAAGCCGAGCTTCGACTGGTACATTGATAAAAAACACCCTCATTCACACTCACGAAGACCTGCGTAATGAATAATACGACCAGAAAATGTTTATGCTGAGCTGAAGCTTGAACCCTGACACTCTTTCCTACACTTGTATCATATTTGTACATCCTATACTTGTAATGCCGACAGTCTATTTAGTTTTGTGCTTTATCATAAAATCGCCTTGCTTCCCCACATTTAAGCTAAGACCTACTAGCACAACTATCGCAGATCATTTTTTTGTAGAACATAATATGCTAATGGTCAGATATTATCTCACATTTTTAAACTCTCGTGTTTGTACTTTCGTTCCGGAAATAGTTTAATTCTTCCTCTCCTCCTGTCTCATTGTCCGCATGACATGTACATAATATATTTCTTTAGTAGCCACAGTACGACTCTTGACATAAAATCATACTGCAAATGTACACAGGAAATGATTTTAATTTTGAAGGTTCTTTACATTTGTACAAATGTCACTTCTGAGGCCTATGATACCGTTTAATGCAAACAATGAATAAAAATGACAATTCTAGGCCCTTCGATCCGGAGCTGTGGTGATCAAGCGATTGTTGGAGACCTTTGGAGATGTGACTGGGAGCTTATTACATGTTTTCTCTAATCTCGTGGCATCATTGGCAGCCGCCAAGACTAGTTTGTCGGGAACTCTACCCTTTGCCTTTGACATTTTGGGTGATGTTAGTGGACGAGTTGCTCAAACTGTGGGTACGGCTGTCGACTGGGTGTCCGGAACAACGGAGATCCTCTCATCTGGAGTTGTTCAAGCCGCCAAAACAAAAGGAAATCTCTTCTCAGGGTTGGTTGAAGGAGCCAAGGGATTCCAGAATGGTCTCCTTGAAGGTATTAAGTATGGTGTTAATGATGAGCAGCCCCCAGCTGATCCTAATGCTCAAGCGTGGAGACGTTAACTGGGTTAACATTAGTCAATTTTAGAGTATTTTTAATTTTATATTATAAATCGTATTGTATTGATTTTTTTAAAACATCGTTTCACGTCAGCTCCTTATTTTTTAATTATCCATACATATGAAGATCCTGTCAATAGGACTGATTCGTGTACAGAGGGCTGTACCGCCGCCTACTCCGCTGGGAGTTAAGTATAGCTAAAGAATAATTACAGATTTTAAATAAATGTAATATATATTTTATTATTTTCCCCTCAATATTGACATTCTTGTGATTGGTATCTTTCGTCAAACATTTGTAAACCAACTTTTGATAAATCTAATCTTGTATTCTTTCCTATAAGTCAAAATTGTACAGCTCATTGCTGAATGACTTGAATTATGTACTTACTTTTTATTGGGAGTTGAAAAACAAAAATAGAGCGACGTTTTAATACACTATCATTTCATTAGTTATTCTTCTTCTCCACTGTGATGTCATTTAATCATCTTCTTGAATCTCTCTATCAAAGGGAAGCATAGGGGGGAACTGCAGTACACATTTTGTACGAGTCAAGAGAAATTTATTTTTTATTTACTCTATCAGTTATTTAGTGATTTTATGATAATGTAGGTATTTGTAATGTAATTATGTGTATATTATTCAGTTATCAAATTTTTATTTAAAAAAATCCGAGATACGTAGTCTACTCTACAGTCCGTGCCGTCTGCAGGAATAAATAAACACAAGGGATTACCTAGTTTGTATAGTACGCCAACAAAATACATAATAAAAAGAAAAAAAGTTCAGAATGAGAAGAGATTGACGACAATATCCAGTAGAACTCTGCGTCAATAACAACAACAACATATTATCATTATTATCTTAATGAAATTATTATTTTTTATTACTCCTTAAAATATATATATACAAAAAAAATAAAGTCTAAATATGTAACCAACGCACGAAATTTTCAACCAACTGTGATCGTTTCACGGGCTTAGGACAATAAATCACGAGCAGTGTGATTTGAAAATTTCAATGTGTAAAATGCTCATTGTTAAAAATACATAGATGTATGAATAATTATCGGACCAACCAACAAAATATATTTTGTAACAGTAATAATAATAATAATTATTGTAATAATTTTTTGATACATTCATTCATTTTCATAAGGACTCTCCGCATACAATAGATAAGAGACATGCTAATCGAATTATTTTTTGCACGTGTAAAATAAATGTATTTTGACATACATAATTATGTATATGTACTTCTTATGTAACTATCCTGTTAAAAGTTGAGAATCCAAATTAAACGTATATTGTATCATGAAAGAAATATCACGTGACAACAACAAATATATGTGACTTACTCGTTTGTGTATACTATTAGTTTTGGAGATTATTATTTTTTTTTAATTATTAAATTGTAATTCACTCACAGAGTCACTATATAGTATATTCACACTACAAATTTTCACAAATTTTGTCAATCACTAGATATTGTACTGAACAGTTTGTTCCATCTTGGACTATTATTACATGCACTAAGCAAGAGATGGAAGAGCTACAGAACGTTATTTTGTATTGTAAATTGTGTGTAAAATATGCTATTAAATCAAATAACTACCATGTGATTGTAGTTTTAAAGGACGTATTTGTTTTTGTACATTACTTAATTACTTAACACACCGTCACGAGTTTTGAACTTGGGAAATGTCTGTCTCCGTCTGGAGACTGGATGATAGACTTTCATCAAATCAAAAAAAGACAGAAAAAAAGAAGAAAATAACTACTTTGCTTAAAATACGTCAAACGTATGTACAAGTTGAATGTAATCTACATAATATTATTGTACATAGGCAATGGATCAAAATCATTTGTCTCATTGACAGCCTCAACTTAACGTTAACGGACGAATGGCTGTCTGGTAATTGTAACTGTACTTACATACTACTTACAGGTATAATAATAGTAGATGAGCCCTCTTCGTTTTCGTTTTCATCTTCATCGTATTATTAAAGAAGAAAAAAGCTTTGTCGACGCATCTTAGTTAGTTTCTTCGTTTATTTCACCAGTGTTGTGAAAGTTTTATTTTTGTAATCATGAGTTACTGTCGGTATATAAATATCGTGTGCAATAATATTATTTTTTTTTGTATTCAAATGTACATGTTTGATTGGAAACGTACAATCAATCTTTATTTCACTCAATTCACGGTCCCATCAACCTCAATCACAAAACTCACGTCACCAAGCACAGTAGAGCTATTCATCACACGCCGGAATGCATTTTTCAAATGGCCTCCCACTACTCAGACCCAGCATCCCAGTCATCACCTGCATTGTTTACTATTTAGAAAAATGCAAATGCAGCAGAAAAGCCTTTCATTTAATTTTAGTATCACCCTCATTATACGTGTGTACGTATGCATTATACAGTGCAGTACTGCAGTGGGATGAACATTCTATTCATCTTAAATTGTCATTAAGAAGTTTATTCGATTCTTTCCCTGTCCTGAGATGAAGGTTCCCTTCAGCACCACCACCGTCCCCTTACATTACTTACTGGTGTTGTTCGAAATAAATTCTGAAAATTGATTGACGCCTTTCGTTTTCGTTGAAAGTAAATTCTGCCCCCTTTTTCTCTGACCAATAAATTAAGTTAGAAAAAACTCCAAGATTCTCTTAACAACTGTTTAAGAATAGCCTCAAATTTTTTTATTTTTACTTTTCATTTTTATCGTTGTACAGTGCAGTGCAGAACTTTCAATACTCGTATAGATGGACACATATACGTACATATGTATATACCTAAGTGGAGACCATCAATACAGCAGTTTGCACAATCACGAATAGAACTAGTAGTAGATGTAGGTATTTAATGATAGAGTCTAGCTTGCCATCTACGAGTTATCAATCCATTGGTCGCCATGCGTTGATAACAGTAATTTCTATTCCATTCATCAGTTTACTATAGAACTAGCTCATAAATAACCGTCGACGACCACATGGCTGTCGTAGTCGTTTTGTCTTTAACCTCCTAGCCTACTGCTATCGAGGTATTTTCGTCTTTTCTCCTTTCTGGCAACGTGTTGTGAGCGTTTAGCACCTTTGAGATTTCTCAATAGCAAACAAACAAGTTTTTTTAAGCTAATAATACTTATTTGAGAAAGATTGCGTTCATTCTACGTGAATAAACTATTTAAAAAAACGACTTTAGACTCGCATATAGTTGCAAATCTGTAACTATACATTGATACATACAATAATACTCAGAGAATAGAACGTGCAGGGCACATCATAGCCTGTATCCGTTATGGGTGCACATCTGTACTAACTTGGCATCTGATTATTCATTTATGAGGTGAATACTCCGTTTTCTATTAAGTTTGCAGGTGTGGAGGTAAATTCCTAAAATCACAACGATTCATAGAAACTCCTCTGGATCTGGATGCTGTATTGACAATTCATTAGGGACGTCTGATAGACATCATCACAAATCCATTTTGAACATTTCTACATTTCTTGTACAGTATCGAGCAATATAGCTTACTTTGTCTTTAGAGCGATATACGTGCTATGGGCTCCCAACATGTCCTCCCAACCTATTTAGGTTTACACTTATTTGTTCAATCGTCCGAGTAATTATAACGTAGAAGTGGAACGCAATAGTTCAAACTCATCAATCATGGCTAGCTCATCTGCCCAAAAAATAAAAGTTTTGAAGTATGGTAGTATCTTACTTAAGTATGGTGCGTCTACGAATCTTTATTTATTTCGCTCTCATTTAAACTGGGTAAATCCTAATTATTGCTGATTACACACCACTTACATTTACGTTACACTTTACCTAGGTACATACACTGAGCAAAAATATATATAACTGAGTAAGTAATATAGGCACCTACTTTACTTGAATGCTGTCCCACCACCAACTGCAGCATACTTATGATTTGCAAGGGAAATGATCTGAGAGGCGTTGCAGAACCAGAAGCTCTTATATATGTACGAGGAAAATCCCATAATGTAACAAAAGTGTAATAAAGCAACGGTTCTTCAACGACGCCCTTTTAAAATTTAAATTTTACATAACATGGCGAAACTTTACACAGCCAGACAAACATAAAAGGAAATTCCAAAGGCGTTACAGGGATGACTCATGGATGGAAACAATTTCGAGAATAATGTTAAGTAGAGGTTCTTATTTTGTATTAACTAAAGCTTCATTTACTTCAAGCCTATTTTTGTGCATTCAAGAGGTTTATGTCTGCTTTTAGCTAAAAGGAATTAATCAGCATGTTAGAATAATTCCATTCAAGAGTCTCAACTGAAGAATGAAATGACAAATACCCAAGTTAAAACATTTTAAATGCTCTTTTGGCTTCAATCCTTTCCTAGCCCAACATTTGTTCACAGTCGTATCGTAGGTTTGAGAACTTGAGAATCAGAACCAAACTAATATTCCTAAATCCTGAAAGGTTGAAAAACTAAAATGCGATCATTGGGATGTGGTAACATCGTGAATTTATTCTTTTCATGACACTTGTGGCTTACATATTACTGCCCTAGGATTATAATTATACTGTTAATGTTATGATAAAATAACATAGGAGGGAGCATTACTATTTTCGAATATATAATCATATAACATATCATCATATATAACATATATAACATATCATAACATCATCGAACATATAATCGAAAAATTTCTGTGTACAAAATAAGAATACGATCGAAAGAACAAGAATTATGGAATATTAAGGAGTTCAAGAAAGATAGAAGAGCCCAAATTTTTGTTATCATCCATGAGTGCCTGGACTTGTTTTTTCCCTTCCACGGTTAGAACTTGAATCTTGTTACTAAATCCAAACCAATGATAAATATAAATATACACGATAGAAAAAATCACACTATAAACGAAAAATAAAACTTATCTCACATTCCAACTGAAGACGTGAAAAATGTAAAACAAAGGTCTAATTACTTACCATTTAATCCAATGTAATGCCCGGAATTTTAAGTCAGGCATTTCGTACAAATATCCGACTGCATATAATCTCAAAGCCAGTTTTAAATTTAGGGACTCATTTCTCACTGAAATTATCATCGTCTTCATATTCTGAACTATCTTGCTGGTATCATACTGATGTGCAAAAACAAGAACGTCGAGCAAAATGTCGACACGTTCATCAAGTTCGGATTCACTCACATTTTCGTACAGGAATCGAATAAATGCCTCCAACACCTGCACCGTACAGTCGTTCAGAGTTACTTCCCCAGTTGTTTTTTCACTCATAGACACTTCAAACATTTTTTTAAAAACTGGACTTTCTTCTGCAATTACAAACCAAAAACCAAACGTTAAACTAAATAAAATGTTACACTTACACAGCTTCAAAAATCATAAAAAAACAACTTTCGAACTAACACCTACATGCGTCATTCAAGAGTAAAATCATAAAACAATAACTAACACGAAGCGATAATATCCTACTACGCACAGAGAAATGATTCGAAAGAATTCGGTTTGCTGTGCGTTTCTGCAAATTTATATTTGCAATGAAAACGTGAATTTGTGCCGTATATTACAGCAAAAGCTGGAAGGTATGGCAAATAGTGTTTTGCCATATTACGTGCAAATACTGCATTCCATGATTTGCACGTACCTTCATCCATAGCAATTCATAGTACAGTAGATATGTCAAAATTTACAGGTTCCACATCTAAATATTTTTGACGTCAAGTTCTGCTAAAAAATGTTTGCTGTATGCCTCTGTAAATTTTATCTTAGAACCTTATATTTCTATAGTAACCAGCCTTACTGACAGTAAGTATTGTTTTTAATGCAAACAATACGATAAGCTAAGCAAATCATTCCGTACCCCCTCAGTTCCTCAGTCAATCTTCGAATTCAGTCCAGGATGCATCAGAATGAATATAAGTCCGGCACTTAATATTTTAATTTTCTCTCATAACTAGCTAGTTTCGTCAATTTTTGTCGTAAACACACTATACCGAACCGTGACTAAAAAATTGGTAATAATTAATTGTACAATATATGTATTCAATATTAAATCAACCATAATCCTCGTTTACATTTTAACTAGCATCAACATTTTAATAAGGACTAAAGTTTGTGCTTATTCTTGTTCCTGCAGCAGTCTACCATGATACCAGTTTGCAATTTGTTTTATTACAAATCACGGTCATAAATTGGTATTTGTTGCTCAAAATTTTCTTTTGGTTTAAAAATAAATAAAACGGAAAACCATATTTGTTTTGGTAAGACTTGCAGACTACATGTAATGGGGACTCTGGTGCGGTGCTAATACTAATGGAAAAGTCCGTTCCTGTGGATTTAGTGTCAGTGTCAGAGAGTAAACAAAGTTATTTCATAAAAACTTATATTATTAATTAATACGATTTACCTGGAGGAACCCACATTGAATGATTCATGATATAAAAGTTTGCTAACCTAACCTATTATTTTAATTTGTTAGGAATTCTTGCTCACATATTTACTGTACTGCTGTACTGCAATAAATATCTGTATGGCTGCTTACTGTTTTGAAAATGACTTACATTTAATAAAGTTGTATAGCTTTTTAAGTTTCCATTGACAAATTAAATCATTAAAAGTAATTTCCAGCATTGCTGCTTGTATACCTGTAATTTATTCACTTCCTATATAATGCATTTATACGTACCTGTATAGTACTGCAATTTTTACTACCAAAATGAGTCCCTGGTTTCCATTGGCAACTGCAAAATATTTTGTTAAGCCAATTGTATGCAGTATTGTAGTGGGTCGAGTAACAATAATTGCAGTATAGCCTATTAAATCTAATGCGGTTACTAAGGCAATTCAAAATGCAGAGTACGTTGCAATTATACGGAACAGTATGCTTACTTTATTTCTTGCTGTTGAAGTAGTTATAATATCTTCCAGATATTGCAAAATAATTTCTACATTTCACACTAAAGTTGTATACAGCAAAAACTGCAAGCCGATTCTGATCGAGAGAAACGGCAAAAAGCAAGATCCACGGCAAAACCTACCCAATATTTCTCTGTGTGTAGTCAACATTGATTACACTGGATATCATCTAGTGTAATCAATCTTAGTATTTAGTATCTTAGTATCTTGTATCTTGTCTTAGTCATTTCTCAAAATCTACTTACGTATTAGTCTGTTTTTAGGCACATAGAACTTTTCCTGACTTCCGTCCCCAGCTTTCAAAACCACAATTTCTGTGAATTTCAGTGCAAGTTCAGGGCTAAATTCCGTTTTCGGACGAAGATACTTTTTGAAACTGGACTGTTTCAGTTGAAAAGCTTGAGTGAAACACAAGGAACTTTTCGTGAGGACTCCCGATATTTCCTTTATTCGAATAGTAGTTTCAATTTTGGCATCAACGAACTCGAAAGCACTTGAAGTGCCCAAAGTTTTGTTGGCTCCTTCTGGACTTACTTGACATGCCTTCTTAAGAGCACTTTGGGAACAAAAGTTATCGTTATAATAGAAATAAACTTTCTCACCATTTCCATCGAATTTCCTGCCCAACTGGAAACCTTGCAAATAAAAAAAACAAAAAATATAAACGGCGTACTTTGAAAAGTTTAAATGAATAATTTCAAACATTAATTTTCTATACAAAACTTTCTCCCCAAAAGTTGACAGACAATAAGTATGAGCTGGAGGAATTTTTAAATATTAAAAAAAGGTTCGACAGAAATTAACTTTTTCTACCCACATGTATTATCATTATCACCAGTGTTCTTCAAATGGTCCAATAAGGTGATCTTGCACACCAAACTTTCGATTCTTTTGATGAAATCATCAACTGCTTGACCCAAAATACAGCTATTACTCCCATTTCCAGTAAAAGGATAGCGTTCTAAATCAACCATTAATTTTACAGACTCTTCGAGGTTTCCTGCAGACAGCTTCAGTTTTCTGCGTCAAGCAAAATAAAAATAATGACAATGTACATCATACCTACGTCCTAAAAAAATTAAATGTAAGTAGCCGATATAATTATGCAGTAAATTGACCTCCGTGCAGTAAATGAATTATTATATCTGTACATTCAACGGAAAACAATAACAATAAATACTGACAAATGTAGTGCTGCTTTATCGTGAAGATTGATACAAACATCCCCAACAAGCATCCAAGCTTCTTTATTTTGAAGAAATGAATTAGCACTGGCAACTAGTCTTGGAAGGTCATGGTCTTGGCGTGACCCCTTACAACGACGATTACAGTGATAGTCGCTGCAGTATTCTACCACATCTGACCCCCTGACCAAGGGACGAACAAATTCTAGATTTGTGAGCTTCAAAATATCTTCAGAATATAGTACCATCACCTAGTCAAATACGAAAGGTCATTCTTGTTTTAACTAAGGTACAACAAGAAGTACATAAATACATTTGATGACGTCTAAAATCAAGAATTAGTCCTTTTTTGTAGAATCCAACGTCCTTCGTCAGTGCAATGCATAATAATTATGTATTAAATACCTACAAAATAGTTACGTCAAGCGACGACAACACTAACACATGATTCAAAAATATTTACTCTGCACTCCTAAATAACAGTTAATAGTTTTAAACTATAAGTCTTTGTAAAAAACATATTTGTCTATCATCTGCAAAATACTAACTAATTAGAAATTGTACCTTGCACCCTTCCGTTCCACTTCCAATTGAGCTGGCTCCTGAGCCTTGTTCTTGATCTTTCGTGTTATTCATATTTCTTTATGCTGGGAAATTGCTATTAATTTTGATTATTAATTCTTTTCTATTCGTGTCAATCAATATTTCAAATATTATATATAGAATATATTATATCAGAAAGCACAAGAAAAAAATGAATACAAATTTTTTGGTGGTTGAACGAAGGAGCGGAGCGAACCCGAACCCAATTACCCAAGAATAATATGTTTAAGTCTTCCTAGAACAATCCAGACCCACAGTCTCCTCAGTCCTCCTCGATTGCCGGTCACGTACTCGAATGCTATTTACTCGAGAGAATGCCACGTACTCGAAACCACATACTCGAATCCATGTGCTCGAAACCACCAGCGCGAACCACATACTCGAATCCATGTGCTCGAAACCACCAGCTCGAACCACAAACTCGAATCCATGTGCTCGAAACCACCAACTCGAACTACAAACTCGAATCCATGTACTCGAATCCACTAACTCGAACCATCAACTCGAAACCATGTGCTCGAATTCACTAGACGAATCACCTGCTCGAAACCTGAAACTCGAACCATTAACTCGAACCACGAACTCGAAACCTGGGTACTCGAATCCACCAGCTCGAACCGCCAACTCGAAGCCATGACTTCTGTGCAGGGCTGGGCGTCGGCATCAGTATTTTGTTCAAGT
>JAQFZC010000234.1:0-64414 GCA_034695205.1 Dicyrtoma fusca | reverse complement strand
CATTTTTTCCGGGAACATTTTTTCATCGTCCAGCTTTTTTGGGAACATTTGTTCCGGGAACATTTGTTCCTAGAATCGTATTGTACACCGTACCCGTGACTGGTGTGCGATGCGGATGCCAGTGATGATATTTTTATGAGGCATTTTTCATCGTCAGTCATTCAATTCAATTCTTTACGAGTATCTTGAGTCCCAACTCATCTCAATTCAATTGGACTGAATGTCGGTAGCCGGTAGCCAAAATTTTAAATAACCATAACATAATAGACAATAAAAGGTAAAGAGAGAGAGAGAGAGCCCAAAGGGGTGACTGAAAAACTTTAAAACACCACACACACACAGTACGCAGTAAGTAGTGAAGTGAATTATGAATTTTGCTTAGTTAAATTTTGAGTGTAAATCATGAGCGTGAGGACTGCCTCTTGCCTCTGCAGTGTCTGAGTGATGCATCTGTGTATGAATACAGATATAGACGGCAGTGCAGTGCCAGAAGGGAGCAAAATGTAAAATTTATTTTTTAATGAATAATAATCTGTCTAACAAAAGAATGATAGAGATTTTCGTGTCTTGAGTTGCATAATTTATGGGGCTATCACATAATGTGCTTGATATTTTCAGTATTCAGTTTAGAGTAGATGTACCATCCTGAATGTTGAGCGTTAAAAGAGCTCGTACCATGGAAGGTACGAGTATTTGCAATTTGCATCCGTGATACAAAGTCAAAATCAAACTCAAGGATTCTTCATATTACAACTTACAAATACCATTACAATTAACTGTATAAGTACATTTTACCAGACAGTAGTAGTATAGTATCGCCTCGTGCTATGTAGGGACAGGAGATACAGAGCGAAGGAATCCCGTCATCAGGGCCAGAGAACGCAGTCTGAATTTATGAATTAAGCATTGACACGCTGAGAGACTGCCACTTGTCAGTCTGTCACCGTGGGCTAAAATATTTAGAAGATTCTTCACAGTGAAACATTACTTTTATTATGATCGTTTTGTCTTTCCCTCTTCGTTCCTTCAGTACGGTTCAGATAGCCCTATAATCGTATGAATGTGATGGGTTGGCTGGCGTTGGAGTGTGGACTTGGAAATTGGAAAAGTATCTATATCTCATTCTTTCCCCCGTCCATCATAGGATAATATATGCCTCTTCTTGTCCTTCTTGCATTGTATCTCATTGTTGTTCTCGTTCGTTAAACAATCATAAAATGAAAGTACCAACGAACGACGAGCGATATCTGTAAGTCTGTTTTAAAGGTAATTTGGAACGTAACCATATGCAATATGCAATCTACCACGTACTGTAACTGCTATTAGACTACTTGGACAGAAGTACAGACAATCTGTCCACGAAAGGAAGGGAATTTCAATGATTAAAATATTATTATTATTATTAGGTATGTTCATCCCATACCAGAGAGCGTAAACGTGAGTGCGCTACGAAATAGAAAAATTAGACAACTATGTACGTTAGGTGCAACTTCCGCTGCGAATACTGAAAAAGTTGACCTGTTTTGAAAAATAATTTTCTAAGGGGTATTGTTAAACGTTTAGGAATTATCTGAAAAGGGTTATTGAGAAGTTTGTTACCAGATGAATTTATTATTTTAGAACAAAAGCTTATATCGTGTGCTTATATTGGCGCCATGAGCATTTGTTAAAATCGTCCTTAAAAATATGTATCAATGAACATTAATGGGAACACCAAACTTTACTTTAGTCCTATCTCCTCAGAACTTGGAAACTTCAAAACTTGGAAAGTTGAACATGCAGTATGATAAACTCAAAGTCTACATTGCTATCTCGGAATGCGCATTTCATCTATGTATGTATATGTATATTGCATTACAATATTGCAATTTTGTTATATAAGGTCTGGTATAGCATGATGATTAGTCTTACATTTTAAATGACCATGATGGACCGACTGACTGACTGACTGGCGTGAATAAATATCTCTGTATAATATTATTACCTACCTACATAGCATAGGTAGGTAGGTATGTGTGTATGTACGTAGTTCTGCTGGACTTCCATAGGTACCTACCCACATAATGTGTTGATAGATAGTTGGCAGTTGGTTTTAAAATACAAAGTATCATCATGGTTCCTTCCAAGCTCTTCTCTGTCTTTGTCTATCTAATATTATCAATTTCACGTTACTGTACCTGGAATGGAATGCTAAAAGTTAAAATGCTAATGTGAAAGGGAAGGACACTGATTAATTCTGAAGGTGTGAATTGTTAATTTATATAGTAAGATATGTATGGAATGTATGTATGTACATACATTGTGATTGTGATGTGTGAGTGCTCAAACTTATCTTGACTTTACTTTGTGATCAATTTAAAATAGGGGAAGACAGCATGCAGTGCAATTTGGAATCGAGTCGAGGGCGAATTGGTGGCACGCGGCGTGGTTCATCCACAAATTTTTGGACTGGCCATCAAAACTGGTATGATCATCATCACCCATAATATTATCATACACACCTAGTATAATATGATCATGAACGTGATCCTTTTAAATGTTTTTTTTTTGTAAAATCCAGAATTCTTCCTTTATCTTGAATTTTAAATTGGAATGTGTATTGTGTGTTCATTTATTGTCACCATAATTTACAGCTACAGCTCTTCGGTATGACATGGGACAGGAGGTGTAATGTACTCATAGTCAGTTTGACTCCTTTGGCTAACACATTTGACATTGTTTAACTTTTAAGTAAAAATCCCAAAGTCTGCATAAGTAGTTCTATTTTATAGCTTATTGTTAGTTTACTCAGTATTTCTTGTTTTATTTCTTTTCTTGTACTACTACATTATCTGTACAGTGCGCAAGAGATGGGATACAATTGGTACTTTATATGGTATTAGATTATGATTATGGCCTCGTTCATATAGTTCTGGTTTTGGCTTTGGTTTGATTTTGTCCTATTATCTAGTATCTTGTTTCACCAAGAACTCACAGTAAGGGAAAGAAACACATACCTACCTACACATACTGTCTACCAAAACCAACTTGTTGTATTCACTGATAACTTTTAAATCTTTGATCTCTAAATAGTCACTTTACTTTTTTATAGAACTTGAAAACAAAATGTAAAAGTGTGTACCTATGTAAATGACGTGGACAAGAAATGCGTAAGCAATTACTTAACTACACTACAGACATACCTCTATGTATGTAGGCATATGGCTGCTAAAAGTATGTATAAACTGTCTTATTTTATTTACGCTTCCATTTTTTGGAAAGTTCCCAAAGTAGGTAGTCCCAAAGTTATATTTTTCTAAAGTACTATTCGAGTCTAAATAAATATCAAAGAGAAGCGAATGCTAATATTCATTATATACCTACTTTTTTGTCTTATATTGTAGATACTAGTAATACGTTTCGGGGTATTTTTTATGGATATCTAGGTAATAATTACAGATATAAATTTGGGGAATTCAAATGTGGATGCAAGTAGGTAAGCATGTTTTGCACCTTTTTAACGACGATATTATTATCTAGACCTAGACAGATAGACAAGGGAAGGTAGCCCCAGTAGTAGGTACCTTCTGTTCGGGTGCAAATGTACACACTTGGTATGCAGGGTAGGAAATAAACTTTATTTGTCTGGCTAGTTCATGTGGTTGCAGATGAGCCGTGCCGTGCCGTCCGAGTCACAGAAAGTCATTTTCATTTTAATCCATGTTTGATAGTGCAGTCAAAATTAAATAATAGAGATAAACCAGCACAACCACCACCACCACCACCGGCACCGGCACACTCGCTCTATCGCTCTTAATACTGTATACGTATATATATATATATATATACTAAAAGGTTATTATAAAATATTGAATTTAAAAAAAACTACTCACTCCATCAACTTCATCTTCTTGACCATCTTTATGAAGTGATGTCAATTACATTCGTATTAACATGAAACTTATTATAGTCGACACGATTATGATCATCATGGCATGGCGTGGCATGCCTAACTATCAGCAGTATATATATTATTGGCCTGGCCTGGTGTGGCATGATACAGTGTACCTTCGTATTATTCGTACCAAATGTAAAATGCCTTTCTTTATACCTCTGCCTTAGTGGTGTGGCATGGTACGTAGTTAGCTAGTCTAAATGTTGTTAGTGTTAGTTCGTTAAGTTAGTTGTGCCTACTTAAAACTTGAAATGAAATTCTATAGATTGAGAATACAATACAGGTACTTTCTTATCAGCTTCATAGCTTCAGCTTACGCTTGTGCGTAAGAGTTATGGGGATGCTACGTAGGTAATGCTCCTTTTTTTTATCCGTCTCTCCTATTTTTTGAATGAAATGAATATCGTCAGTACAGTGCCATAGTACAGTGCACTGTAGACGTAGGTAAACCATTGTACAAGTAATGTAGAAGGTAGTCTGTACTTAATGCTGTTAATACTATTTTCCCTGGCATAATAAATATAATAAAGTACCAAGAGTACCACGAGCTTTGGAGCAGTTCTTCCTTTGTATGATATTCACGTAAACTAACAGTGGACCGTAGAACACCTAATATAATTACAGAGTAGAGTCTAGTGTCGCTGCCCATTATCCCATTATTGTACGAGGCGAGCTACCATTATGCATTCGAGGGTGCTCAAAATCCCAGATCTGCCATCGCTATAGGTATTTTTTAACATTAAATTAAAAACATTATTTCAGAAATATAAGACTGACTTGCTGTTTACTTTAGTATTTTGTTTTTTAAAAAAAAAGCATTGAACCTCTCGTGATGATATAATGTATTACCTACCTACTTACAAAATGTGTGGAATGTTGTTTTTTTCTCTACATTTTTAACTGGCATTAATTTATCAAGAATTTATTTTGCTGTGAGAGCAAAAATAATTGTTTCAGCTCTAAACTTCTAAACTATGAATTGTTAGAAGGCGTGTCAAGATGCGTAGAGTGAGCGTATAGTACCCACATTCTTGAGCTTTGTGTATAGTTTACACTTGAATTCTTTCTGAATAGGTGTATTGTACTTATGTTCTCTGTACATAGGTACTTACGTCATTTCATTGTACATAGTAGTACTGTATGCATAACTAGGTGTATAGCTGCATAGTAAATGGGAAATGACGGTATTTTATTTTTGACTGACTGACTGCAAGCATTATTAGTATGCATTAGGAATGAATGATGTGTTGATGTTGATGCTGAGGGCAAGTTATAATGTAAGATTGAGGGAAGGGAATTATGAGGAATGCCATTCGCATGGCATCTCCTCATGCTTCGCATCGCATCGGCATTTCAAGCGAAGGATTGTGCCAAGTGAGTGCAAATGTGGAATGAAATGCGTAGTTTTTCCTCGAACAGTGATAATGCTGTATCTATTTTTTTTCTTCAAATATGCCAATTGCCAACCTCCAACAGCATGAGAAGGCAAAAAAAATAAATACCTCACACATCCCCCTCTTCCAGCTAAATTGAGCCTTTCGAATTTCCTCTTATTCTGTCCCTGTAGTATGTATGTAACTTCTCTATGTGGTGGGGTTTGAGCCTTCCACGAAGGCATGCCAGGAGCTACACTATAGTTAGGCCCCTTTTGGTGTCTTATACGACTCACGATTAGTCTAATGTAATTACAGAAACAATTATATTGAGCAGGTACTATATGTGTGTATGTGTTAGAGGTGATAACGCTTGACGCAGCAGGTCAATCAAACTAGGAACCCACAAGCTAAAGTCAAAGTATTGTCCGAGCTGGAGTTCATTTTATTCATTTTATTGTGGTCACCGTCAGAATTAAGATGGGAAGAACTTAAATCTTAAACCTAAATGTGTATGTACATTTATCCTTCATCATCATTGTGGGCTTCATTATTCATAAGTATTGTGCATTATTGTCTGAAGTGTTAGGCAAAAAGCTAGGCATTTAATTTATGATTTCAAAGTTTAACTGGTGCCGGTGATGCTTTGTAGCAATATATCAATTTTAAATAAAATCCATACATTATATGTATACCTATATCTACGAGTATTTGTTTTTACCTGTACAGATAGTGTTTATACATACACTGTACTGTAATGTTTTAAACTGGTATTGCCATTTCCTCTTTTCGTTTGATTGCAGTTGTGTACACAGCAGTATGGATCTGTGGATTTCAATAAATATTGATTAATAATTAATTTAATATTCGTTTTTTAAGTTTTATCTCTTTCTTAGTACTTGAGGATAGTACCCGATAATTATTGGCGTAAAATAATGTTCATACGACAGCGGTGTCAAAAAAGTTGTGCACGTCGTTCCGAACTGAATTCCATTGAAAAAGAAACACGATGTAGGTACTGTATAAGTCACTTTAGTTACCTAGCATTTAAAGTATTACAACTTTGAAGAAATTTCGAATTTAAGAAATTGTCTTTTGTTTACATTGTAAAGTTGGTAGGTACTTGTTATTGCAGTGCGAATATACATGCCTAACTAGTAAGTTACATACCCATAGTAAACTCGTTGAATGATAAGTAGATGCATGAAGGTACCTATTTGTAAAGTGTGTGTTATTTTACTCTCCTGTGCTCAGTGAGCAAAGTTATGATGTCATATTGTAAGTATCTCTCCAAGAATAATATTCTTCGGTATGTGTCTGATTTGCTGTATGCCGTAAAATATGTTGAAAATATCTGATTTTGACTGCAGGAACGTACATGTGTGTGTATGCACTGTAGTATTGTCTATGTACATAAGTATTTGAAATATGAAATGAAGATGAAATGTTGAGCGGACGTGAAGTCTGGTCTGAACTCTGAATGTAGCAGCGTCTGACGTGAATGTGAAGGAAAAGGAAGGACGTGATTGCACCTTTGTGTTATTTTATTTTTGCTTTACCTTACAGGGTCCGACTGGGTCTTTGTGGATCCAGATGCGAAGGTGTCCAAATATTTTCCCAAGGAGTGGAAGTCGACCTCCCAAAATAACTCTGGCTCTATCAGTGTGAGTTACAAATACAAATTTTTTTTCTCTTCCCCTTTTCATTTTCCTCCAGTTCACGTTTACTTATTACCACACTTTAGAACTTTAGAACTCTAGGTGCTCATGTCATGTCTTCACTTGTCAGCTCAGCCGTACATATCTAAGTTTTAGGTATTTGCATCTACATTCTATATGCGAGCGAAGTGCCTACCGCATACATCCTCTCTTTGTTATTATTATATGTATGTAAATTGTAAATCTAAATCTAGGGTTTCTTCAACTCAACTTCAACTTGGCTCTCACTAGTCAGTCTCACGCCACACAGTATCTACAGATGTATATCTTGGTTGTATATATGAGTATCCATCGTTAAATTGGGTTCCTTTAGGATTGCCTGACCTCTGAGATGGAAAATTGTATACTGAAACTGAAAAATTGTTCAAGCTTGTAAGTATGCGACTATACAGTTTAATTTGAAAGCAGCTCAAAATCCACAAAAGTGGTCACTTCTTGTACAGGAAGGAAAGAACCAAACCCAACACTTGAGTGTCATAGGCCAACATCAAACTGTGATTACAACTACAACTAGAGCGATTAACCGTTTCACTATTTACTATCCCTATTTTACGTCTGTGACATGATTTGTTTGAGTCTGGAGGGTCCTCTTTGAAGGTTCCACTACATATGAACCCTGAAATATGTTCTTCTCAATAATGTATGCATAAATACAATATCTTCTTTAACCAAAGTTTCTGAGTCAAAATTTAAAATTCCAAAATCCTATAAAAATTCATTGAGAACACAATGTAATTTTATACATGATTCGTTCCACTCTGACTACTGAATCTCATTGTATTTTTGGAATTATTGTAGTCAGAATAAAAGTACGAACTATCTACAATCTGTTTTCCCTTTTGATGGTTAACAAGCTCCCTTCTGAAATTTGGAGCCCCCGTTTTATTTGGAATTTTCTTACGCACTGTCCCTGTCTCAATCCTTGAGTTGTGTCCCAACTTCTGCATGGTCATGCCTGTACGGTTTATTGTCGTAATAAATAGTTACCAAGCGGGCGTTTATTTCCTCTTTTACGGGTAACGAACTACGATTACGATTATGATTTTTAGTTTACATTTTACTTCCCATTATTTCCATGTACAGGAATTTCAGAGTTCTTATATACATATGTATGTACCTAGGTAAATATAGTAGGTATTTCGATTTCATGGTGCCATTTATGCGTGGACATACTGCATTCGAAAATTTCAATTCCAATTTCCAAAGCCTTTGAAAGTACGACATATGAATTGAAATGGAATTGAATCCCGAAGGTAAAGGTAGGTAGGTGGTTACTTATGACAATAGAGCACAAGGTATGGGTGACAAGAATGTGAATGAATGATCGTAGAAGGGAATTTTATGGTGCGATTCTATATCCAAAGTATATATAATCCTACGGTGGTTACAGTGGTTGTGTGTATCTGCATGTACAAAGTCCCGAGACCGTGAACGAGCCAAAGGAGCAAGAGAACCATGTAGTGGGCTGTACCTGTATACATGTATACATCTCGTATCAGTACACATACATACAAAGTGCGTCAGTTCATGTTCATCTATGCCTGCGTGGTGTGTTATGTTGATGAAAGGAATTCCTTTGAGAGAGCGAGAGATGAGGAGAGAGAGAGAGGTAGAAGAAGAAAAAAAAGAGTAAAGGAATTTTTGAATTGCTATACATTTCATTATTGCCGACAATGTACTAGTTTGTAGTTTGTACTTTGTACTTTGCGCTGTGTGGCTGTGGTGTACATAATTCTGTAGTTTAGCAAGGATCTCGAAGACGAAGAAGAAGACGAAAGATGAACCGAAGGAAGACATTACTGTAGTTTTTATAGTTACGCGAGATGGTTCATGTTTAATGTCTCATGTGGATATGTTTGATGATGGTATGGAGTGGAATGGTATGCGGCCGTGTGGCTGTAAAATATATACGCGTACCATTACCATTATAATACCAATAGCAGTGCCTGTGCAAAAGCGTCAGCTTCAGCTCACTAAAAAATCCAAAGACATGCAAAAGATCATATTCATACAGCGAACCAACAGACATATATATTATCAATGCATCCACAGTCGAGTATAGTTTATAGTATGTACTACGATTGCTATAGATATAGGCTCACATCATAATGTCCGTCCAAGCAAGCACATTCTTTACCCAGAAGAATGTTAATGCTAATGTAATGGTAATATAATACGTAGCTCTGGGTGGGAACATAATAGCTCAATAATCGTGTTGCTCTCGCATCAATGTTTTCACATTATCGATGAAATATCAGTATGCCTAGTCCTATTAACTATTATGTGCGTCTGTAAGATCCTATACCTATATCAATATAATAATAGATACGTTCTTTTCCCTTTGAAATGCCTTTACCTCCCTCGTGTTCTGGTGCTACCATATACTACTCACTTATTACTATGACCAAGAAGAGGACGGTACTCGGTACGCTGCATCGCAATGTTGAAAATATTTCGTTCATCGTTGTTGTTGTTGTTGTAGAGATTGTATGTAGAGTGTGGCAGACAGGGAAAGACAGCCTTTGCTCTGACTTTGGCCGAGCTGTGTGCGAGATGTAAGATGGAGATTGACCGTATTGAGAGGCACTTTGTATCTTTGTACTTTGTAGGGACTGATAGGTAGATTGAGGAGAGAAATACCATTGCATACCACACCACCAGCACCACCGCCATTCTGCATGGAGATGGAATTACTTACATTACATTATTGGTGCCTTCGTTCCTCTCGTCTCTAAATAATGTGTACCTACCTAGCTATGTACTTTGTTCTGAATTCTGAATAATGTAATGTAATTTAATGGCAATGGCGATGGACATGGATCCTCCCCATAATATCCAAGGCATGCCAAGTCAAACCAAACCTACTAAACTAACTCAGGTAAAAGATGAAGATTATGGATTGTTGAATTATTGTTAGTTGACCATTACCATTTCCTTTGAGCAATATTTCTCGTCCGTCCATGTGTCCGTCGGTTGGTTGGTCGGTCGGTCGGTCTTTTCCAATTTCAATCCAAATAAAATAATGCGAAGCCAAGACCAACTGGTATACCTTGTACGTTGAAGATGGATATACCGATATTATGTAGGTGCCTGCGTACGTTGTAGTTTGTAGATTCTACAGTACATGCAGATAGACGAATTCCGACTTGGCCTATACATGACTGTAACCAAGTAGATTCCTTATCTTAGTTGGTCCTATACTAAACTAAACCCTCAGCAGATATAACAGAGCTTTCTATTCTCAGTATATAAATAATTATGCGTATAGGGTATATCTGACATTATAAGGGTGCAATCATAGGAAATGCACATTGCTTCTACCTCATCACATCTCATGTCATCGGGTTATGTGGTGTTGTGTGTGTTTGTAAGCTGTTATTGTAGTAAGCCGAACTCTCGCTCAATCTCAATTTCAAAACGCACACATTTTTTCCCATTCTGAATTCGAACGAAACACTTATGAATGTACGGTAGGGAGATACATAGGTACCTCTACCTGTAGAGTCTACCTGTGCGTAAAGTATATTGCCGTCGGAGCTGCCGTTCTTGTTTTGTTTTGTGGAATCTTCATGGCGTAGATGTACGGGAGGATATTTAGGAGTACTAAATAATGTAGTGTGTAGCTTCTGATTCGGTTTTTCGGCTTCGGCTGATGTGGCTTCCATCGCTTAACGATTTTTTTTTTCAATTATTTCCAATGAAATTTTTCCGAAGGACGTGCCCCTTCACAGAAATATTTCTGAAATAACCTTCTTTATCCTGCCCTGCCGCATCTGGTCTGGTCCTCCTCTGGCCCTACGACGCTCTTAAGTAATCCCCTCCAAGAGAGCAGGGAACCATTGAGTTACATCGTAAATTCTTTATACATAGTTATCTATTATGTGCGTATAATAATGATGATGGCGGTGCATACTTGGAGTTGGAGGTACAAACAACCTTTACCTTTACAGATCGTGCATGGAAAAAATCAGATCGATCTTTCGTCTCTAAGTATGCCTTGTGCGACGTGTATGTACAGTGTGTGTATCTCTGTCCTCTTACTTTTGATCTTGTTTTATCTACAAGTTACTTCTCAGTAATTCTTCTCTGGAATTTCAATCTTTAAATGTGATAAAGCATTTCTTTTAAATTCGACTGACTAGTCGACCTCTGGTGTTATACATTTTAATGTGGATAGTTTTGTATGCGTGGAGCTATGATTTCGATTTGTGAATTGTGATAAGCCGAACAATATGTAATTTTTCTGAGAACACCGCAAGGAAGTCGAATTAGTCCAAGTTGAGTGAATGGGAGAGAAACGTTCGTCACAGTATAACTACTTTGTTGATTTAGTTTATGACAATGCATCGACAAAAATATGATAATGCTCATGCTAACGATCTTCCGTAGTACGTACATAGAGCTAGTTCTCTGAATCTTATTAGATTAAATTAAAGATATTGCTAAATATAAACGATAACTGTATCACTGTTTGTAAAGGTAATTTACATATTAGATTCAGTTTTCAGCCCTTGTTCGGTGTACTAGAAAGCTGCACGGGGATAATATATACCTACCCAATACTATTGTCTGGCTGTAATTCCCATTCGTTCTAATATAGGGAATATAATGAAATCAAGAATTAAAAAAATAGAGTGTTCACACTCGGAGGGAAAATTAATCTTGATAGAAATACCCACATCACAGGGAACACCTCACTCACTTACAGCTAATATGTACAAAACTGAAGGGAACTCAAGTGATCGAGATAAGTGGTCATGTATGCAATCATAATCAAATTTTGTTATCATGTCGGAAATGTTATGTTTTTATTTTGTCTGGGAGTACCTATGTATACATAGTGCCTCTCTATCGATAATAATAATGCGCTGGCATACTACTTCGTGGAAATCTTAAGGCTGGCATGCTGATACTGGTAGGTAGGTAGGTAGGTAATTGCGTTTTAAAATTTGTACACGACGGTGATCTCATAGTGTTTATGAAAAAAGGCCCTAGGACTGTACTGTACACACACACATACATATAGAACTGTCGTTAAATTCCGCATTCAACCAAGTGCCCACAAGTCTGTACTCTAACACTTGTTGTGGCTCCAATTATTGATGCTCTATTACTGACAATCACAATTACCCAACTGTCTGTCTGTGTATGTATACTTATGCATGTTAAGCCTACCTACCTACGATCTTGATCTTGACTAGATATAGGTAGGTATATACCTATGCGGTATGGTTTTGACTTTGACTTGACATAGTGTCTCGAGGAATTTTTAAATTCAAATTTAATTTTTTTCTGGCGTTATTTATTGTACCCAGGTAATTATACTTTGTGTGTGTGTGTGTTCATTTCACTTTGAGAATTCCACGTTGGGTTGTTATTAGACGTATAAAGTCGTAATCTTGGCTTACCATGCCATGCCAAACCAGACCATTTTGTCATCATCATTATGCCATGTGGCACGGTACATGCTGTAAGTACTGGATGCGGCTGCTACTTTGTAGCTTTCTGTGCTCCACATTTCCATTTCTATGCAGTGTGTACCTACCTACGTTTACTTGTGTGTATCTGTGCTCCATGCTTCTTTGTCGTTTTTGAATGTGAATTTAATTATAAAACAATTTGAGCTAGCTCCTACCCACTGTGGCTGTGATAGTGAGTAGTGGCTATGGCTGTGAACCCGATGGAAGGAATGGGAAGGTATTTTGTTAAAAAAATAGATTTGTTTTTTTTTATAAAAAGCAACAAGTCAGCGTGCCTTCCAATCTTCCAATGCCATGCCATAGCATGTCCAAAGGATCCACGGCAGCCACTGGATTATTATTATTTTGTTTTTATTGTGTGTTGTTGTTATTATTGTTGGCAGGACTCCAGGGATAATATGGTAGAATGGAATGTAGGTACGCTCATTACTTTTAGGTATCTGTCTAGAGTGTTGTGTTGAGCCTTATTTGTAGCCAATGCTGGAGAATCTTGAATGTGGATTGCGTAATTCTATTTTCGATTCTGATTCCTGGGAGATTTAGGCAGTTCCTAACGGATTTACTGAATAGAGTCTACCCTCGAAAGAATTTTGACAAGATTTGACAAATAACCGTATTAAATCTAGGAAAAATGAGAGTGTCACATCATCATTCATGAAAAAATTATAATGGGGCTGCTCTTACATTTTTATTACGGGCTACACCTAGGAAAGGTGCGTATGTACAAATACATAGAAGCACGTTCATACTGTACTGTAACCACGTACAACAAACCTTTGCATACTTGTACAAGTAATTTCTATTTTTTGTTCCAAAGATTTATGTGTGAGGTTACGTACCTACGTTCTGCCGTTGAGGGTGTAAGGAGCGCTTTCTAATTCTACACGCCTGCTGAAAGCATCTGTAGCGCACTGTTTAGTATGCATTGATTGCATTGTGCATTTACATATTTTGCAAAAATACTTGCCCACGTTTTGTTCCAAGAGCGAAGTGATAGGTAATCCAATTTTGTATGTTCCTTCCTACCTAATATTTGTTTTAAGAAACGGGCCTTTGGAATCAATAGATAAGTTTTTTTTTACTTTTTAACAAAATAATTAAGACGCTTTACAGCTTTTGGTGGTAGCTTACTACAAGCATTCCTTTATAAATCCAATCCAGAGTTGAAATTATTTGTAGGCATTGTTTGACACTCAAATTTGAAAGCTTGTGGGATAGGCATGACAAAAGGAGACAAGTTAAGATTTCAGAGTGTCAGAGTAGGACTCACTACAGCAACAAACAAAAAACAGGGCATTTTTCATAACAATCAAAACCAAAAATATATATGACTGAAGACTAGACCAAAACAATCTGTATATATATCGTAAATAGTGTATGGGTAATGGGATCTAAAGGTTTTTACAGAGAGACTATGCGGACCTCTGCTATATTATTATGGTGTGTCCAAGCCCAAGAAAATATAAAGAATTACTCACTACCTATGTACATATGTTTATATGGAGCCATGTTCTGTTCTGGTTCTTCTGGTTCTCCTTGTTCGTCTTCTTCTTCTTCTTCTTCTCTGGGTCTCTCGTTCTGGTAATAATAATTTTCTCCAAGTAATTTGGATCAAATCATCGTGATGATGATGATGATAATGATGAAATCCAGAATCCAGCAGAGTTGTTAATGTGAGTATCAGAAGCATGACATGGCATGGCATGCCATGACATTAGATCTACTTCAAGTCCTTTTTTACTTTTTAGTCCTATCAAATTCCATAGCCATATTTTTTTTGATGCTCTTTTTTTTCTTATCTAATTTCTAACCAAGCATATAGCTATCATAATAATAATTGTAAATTATTATGTTATATTATCAATCTATTTCCCTCTCCTTGGCTCTCTGTCTGTGTGAGGATTGAAAACACGGGCAATCGCAGCAACAATAAACATAACAACAATGCAAGTATGTACATACATATATGTATGCATGTATTACCTAAATATGTAAGTTCTTCCCGTGCATGTCCCCACACATTTAGAATTAGAATGCACGTAGCTAAGAAAGAAATATTAATTGTGTAAAACTAAAACTAGAAGAATGCACCTAGCTATTTGTAATACATCTCCTTGACTTTGTATACCCATCTGGCTTTAGAATTGTGTAGTCTGTTGTGTTTTATAAGGAAGCCCCGACCATTAGAAATAGAATAGAATGAAACTCGACCATAATGACAAGCTTACAAAAGATTCTATTATCGTCTCCTTTCAATAGTATTGAGACAAGAAATCTTCCCTAGCTATGCACAGGAATTATATATGTATGTGTAAATAGTGTCTCACAATCAAGAGCACAAAGAGAATCAAAATCAAAAATTAATATCTTACGGTGATTATGTTCATGTTCATCTTTCATAGTATGGCTAGTTATGATTGGTGATCAGCACCAAGGGACAGAGAGGACCCGTACCAAAGGGACGCTGAATGCTCTTTAGATAGAATTTGTTTTGTTTTTATGTTGCCTAGAGGGAAATTGAAATTGGATATTCACGTTATAGGTAATTTTATATACATTATTACAAATGCAGTATGTGTAATTACAGGTATCAGTCTACTTTACTCACTAGTCAGTGTGATTGATATCATCATACAACGTGCTGTTCTCATTCCGATCTTAGCTACTCAATGCATGTATAGAAGTACCTACCTGCCCATTAAATTTTTTAATGACCATTATGTTTTTCATTTCGTTATCTTTCTGTCATTCTAGGGATAGAATGTCGAAGAATTTTTATTCAAAAACGACATCCTCATGCCATACTGACAATCCTTCAAATTGAGAAAGTCCAAATCCAAACCTGTTTTTAAAAATCAAAGAATTGGAAATATTATTATTTAATATCAATTTTTTGTAATCTATAATTACAGACATTTGTTAATCCCATTTACTTCCACGTATCTGCCCCTGTCACGGTCATGCAGATAAAATTATTCATTGCACTGGTGCTGTCATTTTTGTAAGTACGATCGAGTGTGTACTTGATCAGCTTTAGAAAATGCAGACCATATGGAGCACATTACATGTAGGTATAAAGCTTATTTCTTTTATTGGGGAATATTTATGGAACTTGAAATCACTGTCAAAGTGTCAAATCGATTACTTATGATTAAGCAATGGTCAACGAGCCAAGGAAAGTCAGGGCAGGTCACATACCCTTTTTTTGTCATTTAATATTGCACTGTAGTTATATGTATGTGGTGTCGGTGTCTCCCTTAAATACAATATACAGCTCTGCCAACAATAAATTAAGATATACGGATATAAATGTAACTAGGTACATGTACATTTTATTTGGTTTAGATCCCACAAATCAAATGGAACACAAAACAAAAAGCCAAAACACGGATGGCTATATGTATGTATGTAGCTGCACATATAAGCCATTACCATTACCATAAGCTAAGGTGGGTACCTACCTTAGGTACGTGGGTAATAAAATAAATATCACAGATCAGAAATTATTCATGCGAACACAAACTTGATCACACGATCATGATCACGATCAAGATCGTTCCTTGATGAGGATATATATTTACATAAATATTTCTACTTCAGATTTCAACAAACTTGTCTCTCCTCTCTTCCTCTGCCTTTTATTATTTGTCTCAAGTTTAGGTGTCTCTCTGTCTCTCTCTCTGTCTCAGTCGTCCATCCTATAAAAAATATCTAATCCTACAAAAGCTTAGAAGTGAAGTATGCCCCGTCAATATCGATATCGATACAGTAATAAATGTCACACCTACTACACCTAGGTACTATACGAGCTACAGTGAGTCCTAAACAAAAGCATTCACATTTGCATAACTAATATTTGGATAAGCTTTTCTATAAGAAATGGGTGTTCTGTACCGAGAACAAGTAATAGGTATATAAGCATATACATATATGCATGGATTTTTCCGATTCCAACGAACCAACAATAATTATTATTGCTCAACTGGAATTTAAAATCAATGAATATAAAGCTAGAATGTTCAACGGTTGTCAAGCCCTGGCATGCTTGTTATTTATGCTGTTAGTCCTGTGACAATTGACAATCTGACTCTTGACTTATGACGATTGACGGTCTGGACTTTCAGTACGTATTAGGTAGGTACATTGGTATGTAGGGACTATTTTTATTTATGATACTTGGTTCTACCCCAGAGCAGTAGTGGTGTAAGGGCTGTCAAGTCAAGTCAAGGCAAGGCAGTGTGGTTTGATTTGCTATGGTTTGCTTTTTTTGATTGTAAGATTTGGATTGGAATTTGATGTTAATGTGGAATTGTAAACCGTACCTACAGCGTTCCTTGAAGTTACTGAGGCTATGTATATAGGTTGTATTGTTGTATATAACTACGGCTATAAATACTGAGATCTGGTATTTGGTTTCTGTGTCTGCGTATAGAGATACTGATACTGGTAGTGCTTCTAAGTACTTTATGTAGATGCCTACTTGAACCTGAGTTTGCATTTTAGCACTGTTGACAGTATGGACACGACATTCCTTTCCTAGCTAAATAAATGTGCACCTTGGTAGGTACGTACCTATATGTATAGTGGCTATGGAATGCGAAAAGGGAATATTGTGAATGTGAAGAAAAAAATTAATGCATGTACGTGTGTTTAAGTATGTATGCAGACGTCTATGTATGACAATGGGATGCTGACGCAATTCATCATTATTTATGGATGGCATACCATAACCAGAACTAAAAAGACGTCAATTCACAAGACAAAGGGTATTAGGCATCTCTGTAGCTCCAGCTCTCTCAAGCCCTTGGTTGTTATATACATACATACACACCTATATATATATATTACATAAATCAACTTGCAGTCTTGATTAGTCTTTTACGATAATTATAAAGGATGTGTTTCAAAGAAGCCATGAGCTCCTTTTTCCTTTCCTCTGACTTTGAATTCAATCGGACTTGGACACGTTAAGCCAGTAGTAAGTAGGTACGTAGGTTGTTTCAAGCTATGTATATCCAGTGTTAATGTTATCAAAGATCGCAATGTCGCACCAGAATATCATTTACGTACGTATGATGTTGAAGTAGAGGGAGGGCTACTAGCAGTAGTTAGTCACTTATGCATATCACTTAAGTATGTATATCGTGTATTTATAGCTTGCGTCTCTCACAGTCAGATGATTTCATGTGATATTTGTCTTGTTCTTTCCATTCCATTCACTGCAAAAATTAATTAGAGCTGGTTTGAGCCGGGAATCGAATGAGATGGGGTGTCCAATCCAATTTCAATCCATTAAGTCTATTCCATTCAAAAATTCCAACCCAAACTAAACCCCTTCAAAATAGTTAGTTGTTCCTACGATAAGCTTTTCACTTATTGTTAGCTTAGATGAGGCGCAATAATACAAATTGTGCGTGTGCGTCTCGGATCTTTCAGTTTTAGTATCTTTAACATCTTGTATGAAGTTTTTCTTGAATTTAAAAACGAAACTTATTGTTTGTATATGTCCTGTGGCTGCTCCTTAAATGGTTGTTTTGTACGTAAAACGATATTTTGCAGATATAGATCTGGAACTCAGTATATATGCTGCGAATAATTATGAAATGAATTGAAGTTAATTAGTAGAAAGTAGAGTTAGAGCGCAGTATTTTGGTTTGATTCTTCGGTCGAAATGTGTTAACGGAAGGAGCCTTGCTGTGTTTGTTGGGTTTTTCGGTGTGGATTTTGATTTTGGATAGACATGTGAAAAGGCGAGGAGAAATAGAAGAGGTGATTGAATTGAATTGAATTGGAAGTTGGAAGGGAAGATAAAAGCTAAAGTAAAACTAAAAGGATATATAGTTGATACATATAGGCTTCTGACGGTCTGTTCGTACGAAAGAAGAATTCTTCCAACTATGATTTGCAATGCTAATGAAGCTTCAAGCTCACATTTCACAATCCACACACACTCATGTATGTACATATGTACGGAGAGATGCACAATCCTTCTTCTTTTTCCTCGGCTTGATCATCTGTGGTTCCTCTCGCACTGTCTATACATACCCATCCGTATATATCCATAAAAATCAGGCATGAATGTATGTAGGTAGGTAGGTTTCCGTACATGCATACAATGTAAAGCAAACCAAAGCATTGACGATATAGTGTGCATACGTATTAGTATGTATGTAGAGGTACCACATAATATAGACTACAGGATTTTATTCTCAGTCCAAATCTCCACTCAAGTACAATATAACTTTTAAAAAGCAAAGGCGATGGCGATGGAATGCAGCTTGAAACAAATGCTTGAAGCAAAATCTTTCCCTCTAGTAGTTAATACTTCCACTCTCTGACTTGAACGAGGACTGGCCAGTGATAGTGTCTTGCCTCTCTTGCTGTTGTTCACTGTTGAATCTTGAATTCAAATTTAAATTGGTATTCTCACCTCTATGTTGTACCTACCATGCACAGTCTCCTAACTGCCTTTTACGTATCAAGTATTTAGTGGGTTAGCTAGGCAATAATGTAGGTAGGTAGGTTGGTTGTACATAAAAGCTACGTAAATCCCCAGTTTACGTAGCCTTTACATTCTGTGCGTACAATGTAATGAGTAGTTTTATTTATACCGTAAAAATTCGAAAGATGGTCGGTCCCTGGTCATATCTTTTGAATCCGGCTCTCTCTCTCTCTCTTATCAGGTTTAAAAAACCCAGGCCATATCTTTCGAATTTGTACGGTATTAATTTTTTTTACACTAAATTACTTGAATTTGAAGTAAACAACTTCAAAGAACTTTCCTACAAATGCTAAATGCGATTCGACATAGTAAGTAGGTAGGTAATATATCGTTGAATGAAGGAAAATGTAGATATTTTTACTTTTGTAAAAAGCACCATAGGGTGGAATTAAATAAGAATGTGTAAACAAGTGTTTTACTTGTCATTTTAGTTTTTACTGTGATATCATTTGTACAAGTAACATACCTAGGTAGGTAAGTACATATAGTACACATATTGTCAATCTTGTTTTGTAGACGTAAAGGACACTTCAAAGTAAACTTGTCGCCCCTATGCATATGTAGGTACACTGTACTGTGTCTGTGCAGCGATTAAAAGGATTGCTAAATATGCATATATTGCACAGGTTAGTTCTGTATGCATCTCTATAACACTTATAAGGATTGTTACTTTGATGTTATGATAATGTAAAATATAATGATCATGTCTGACAGTGCAGTGTCTATTTCAACTTTTGTCATATCGTTATCGTCGCTGTCTTTTGTCGCCGTCATCGGAGAAGGGCAGAGCCTCGCAACTTGACTGTCTCCTGTCCTGTCCTAACTGTCCCTCTGCTACAATTTTTACAATTACACCCATTACGTCCCTATTTGATGGAGTTCAGTTTGGTATTGCTATGGGATCTATGGTTTAATAATTTTGTCCATGTTGCTGCCGATTACAAGAAAGCTTCGTGTTGCAGTGCATGCCATGCAATAGTGTAATATTTGTTACCCATGGTTGTAGGTGCACACTTGCACATATTATGTTACTAAAAAATTCGCTTATCTTGATTACATGTGTTTGTGTTGGGTCTTGTCTTGTAAGTCTTGTCTCGCTCTTTCTGTGCCTTAGGTTCTAATTCAAAGCAAATGAATGGTAGCTAGTATAGAGACTCAGTGACACCGAGAGAGACAGACACATTTGTGGCACGTGACTCTTGCGTTATATTTAATTATGGGATATTTGTAGGGGAAGCATGTAGCATGTTAATGATATAGTATATTAAGTGTAGGTAGATTATAGGACAGAAGTGCGACTGACGATTACTGTCTGTCTGTCCCTTTGTCTGCAATAGTTCAGTTTTATATTATTTTAATGTGTGTACATAGGTAGGTGGGTACCTTAGTAGTACGAAGTTGTAGACTGTATTTTAGCATTGGTACAAATAAAATATGAAGTTGCTCTGAAAAATGAAATAAAAATTAAAAGTATTGTCGATTCTGATACTTATATAACGTTTACGAGTTTGATTGTCGATTGTTGAACTGGGTCCGCTGTCCAATGGCTGTTCAATCTGAATATTGTGGTATTGCAATGATAGTACCTACATACGTATAGTGATTGTTAGGTGGTACATTCGTAGATTAAGCACTCTGCTCTCCCTTAATTGTTTTAATATTCTGCATTATTTTCTATATAAAGTTGTGACATGGCATATAGTTTTTAATTACTGTGGTGGCAGAGCGTCGCTTTTTGCGTTGAGCTTTTGTATGCAGATTTTGTTGGGAACCTCCTACTCGGAGTCGAAAATGTTGGCAGTGTGGAATTTGAATTTTTTGTTGTGTTTTTGAATTTGAATTAGACTTTGAAGTAAACTGTGTACATCTCTCTTTGACTTTGACTTTAGTGACTAAATTAATTCATTAAATATAATGTAATTATCTTAAGATGTGCTATGGTGTTGTATGCTATGATTACTGTGTGAGTCACAATATTATTAGGGCGAAAGCTGTTACTGTGTACTATGTAGTTAGGTGCATCAGAGTCATACATTGTATGTAGCTTCGTTTACAGTCTGAATTATTTCTGCATGTGTATTAGTTGAGGAGTCTGTATGTACAATTGTTTTAAAATCAGTTCTAAGCGTCGGCGTCAAGCGGTCATCATGTTGTAGTGGGGAGGTAGTGAATAGTGAAGGTACGTATTATGCCCAATGTGTAAGTTGAATATTAAATATTTTCTTTGAGTCTTTCGTATGTTGTAATTATTTTGAAAATTGTAATACGGAGCACACCGTGCCGATTATTATTTAAAAGTGTGCATTTGCATATGCATGTTAGGTAGGTACATAGGTAGGTACATTGGTTACATACAACTTGTGTTTTTTTTTCTTCTTCCTTCGTTGATGTTCTGCGCGATGTTCTCTGAGGTTCTTTTGATATGATAAATGATTTCCTAAATTGTATTCTGTATTCAAGTGGTGTTTGGATTTTGGATTGCAAGGAAGAATGTGTATCTCAGAATGCTCTGACATCTCTGCTCTTCTTGTTCACAACTTACTTCGTTTGGGTTGGCCTTTGGTCTAGTCACAAGTCTAAAACGTAGGAGAACAGATTATGTATACCTACCTCTATACTCGTTCAAGTTGGAAGGCGTGAGCTGGACGTCCGTGCTATCTACATTTTTTCAAAAAAAATTACAACTTGTTGCATTCATAAGTTTTCAAAAGTAGTTAGTAGGCGCATAGCATTGGAAATTTACAGCTTGGGAGAAATTAAAACTAAAAAATTTATTTACAGTCTACATATATATCAATAGAATAGAAAGAGATATATTTTTGCTATTTCCTGAAAGAAGTTTTTTAAAAAGGTTTAAAAATGAACTAGTGTTCAGCTTTGGTAAATGTTGATGCTAACTTTTGCACGAATTATTAAACTTGAAAGTCATTTTATGCATGTATTTTTTTGAGCCTAACAAATACATACATGTATGTAGGCACATGAGTTTTCCGGGCTACCATAGTTTATTATTATTTACATCTTTAGATTCTTTCTCCCATGTTATGAGTGTAGTTAGCTTTTCTTCCCTTTCGTTTTCTTGATATAGTTTCTTACTTGTTGATTCTTTCCCTTTGCGTATACACTTTGTACACACTCTCCTGCCTCCATGCAGTGTGCTTCCATTACTGCCTATCACTCCGTCCATTTAGCAAAGTTAAAAAGGGTAAAAATATTGTAATGAAATTCAGATTCACTTTGCAAATTGTTTCATTTCATTATGTACCTTTCTACGTAGTAATTAGGACAAGTCCACGGAGCTAGTGCCAGTGCCAAATATGTGATATATAATTAATTCTATAAGTATATAGGTGAATTGTGAATTTGGATTGGAGTCAAAGGTGCATGAAATAATTTGGGAAACGTGCATAGAATTCCATTGTTGTACTTAGCAGCCAGTTTCTGTAGTGTAGGTATATTTTGTATGTACATACCTATCCCTACAATAATAATGTGCTCCTAAATACTTTTCACCTCCACCTTGCCACCCGTAATTATAGTTACATATACATACGTGCTCACATTTATATTCTGTAATTGTAATTTATAATTTGAAGTTTTGACTTATGAGCTACTGTATTAAATTATGGATATATATATATATATACTTTTTTTTTCTCCTTCGATGTTAACAATGATAATGATGACATGATAATAATGAAAGTCGTGAGATTCCAAATTCCTAATTCTATAGTGCTATTGTTTTGTTTTGTTTTACTTTTATATTTACAAGTGTGTCTTGTACAGTCTACATAATATGATATATTACACTCTGCTCAAGTCTAAGTAGGTACAACTTGCTACAGAATTACGGATTAGTGGATCACAGTCAGAGAGAATCATATATGCTTTTCATGATCAGAAGCAGGACTGAGACAGTAGGGAGTACAGATAATTATTTTATTTTATTACAATTAGAACAGATTACCATGTAAAAGTCTCGAAAGACTCTCCGTGTGGGTCTTTCCTCCTCTCCGGCTTGTCTTCATTTCCATTTTCATTTGGAATTTGATGCTTTCAGCATCCTGACGGAGCTCTGAGCTCTGAATCTTGATGAAATGATTGGAATTTCGTACAAGGCAGGGAGTATAAGTATAATACTTTACCTATAGTTTTGTCTCGATGGAAATGTATGAATGAGAATGTGTCTGTAAGTTAATTGTTTTATAGAAATTTACAATTCTTTCAACGTTCACAAATTTAATATCGTATAATTAAATTTTAAATATCCAACTGCCTACTTATTGTCAGTTTAGACGGAAAAATTAGTCGGTAGAGGAATTTCGGTTTTCTTTTCAGACAGTTGTTGATAGATATCTCTATGCTGCATACTTCTAGATACATAATATTTAGCATTTCATTTTCGTTTTCTTTTTTTTTTCGTAGGGGCGCTTTTTGGAACCTTGAAAATATCTTGAAAAGTAAATGGCGATAGAGAGAGCAAAGTCTAGGAAAGCTATAGCTTCAAACTTCAGCTAGTAGCAATAGTAAATTGTGGAATTGTTATGCAATGCATTTCCCTGCAACCCACAAGTACATATATGTGGTCTGTAATTAAAAGTAAAAGCTAACTACTGAATTGTGAATTGTGAGTAGGGCACATTATGTATGCATGTACCTACCAACAGAACCTACAGATGCATTTGAAGGAAAAGCGTTACTATTGCTATGTTAATTACTCAGAGTTATGTTTGTCGGAGTCGGAAGTGGGTGTCTGCTGCGTATTATTATTCCCTACGTATTACTTATTATCTGTACTCTGTATTCTGTCTGTGAGCATGTACGGAGAGTGGAGATAATTATATATTTAAATAGAGTTAATATGTAGGGACCTACGTAAAGCATTTATACACAAGGAGTTCTCATGTGGCACCATACTAACAACTAAAGGAATGCATGGTGTAATAGGTATTTATATATTTTTAAAAAAAGACGGATAGAATGTACAATGAATGGTACGGCCAAGGCAAGGCCACTTCAGCCCAGCCGTCACTATAGAAGTTATAGACCTATGTGGCATGTTGATAATATGATTATCATAATAATATCATATATCGCCTTATATCATCCTGCTGTATCATACCCTGGCACTTATTAGCTATTAATGTCCCAGCTTTTTTGTAAATAGTTAGACAAGAATGTAATTATGAAGTGACCGGTAGACGGAGGATGGGGATAGTGAGTGAGCTGAGGGAGTCGAGACAGCGAGGAGGATAGGGATATAACTCATACGATTACAGAGGATTTGACTGTAAATGTTATTAAAACTATTAATGCAATGAATAATTGTTTAATGTACCCACCAACTGTCTGCCTAATAAGTCCATAGCTCTTGGCTTGTCGTAGTATTTTCTGCATATATACTGCCTATTTATACTTGGTACCTATACCTATGCTAATCCTATCTACCTAATATGTGACCAGTGGCCATAGTAGAAAAATGGGCATAGTTCCTTCAAATTTGAATTTAAAAAAAGGCTGAAAAAATGCAAGTGTAAAAAAAGTATTATTTATTGTTAAGTACATGGAATTTGGTATACATGTATAGGTAATACATAGCTATAGCTGCCTAGGCTCTTTTGTACAATACTATCGCAGTGCTATCGAGACTCGAGAGCCTTTTTAATTCATGTTATGGTAATGACATAAGAGAATATTTTTAATTACATGTATTAAACATCACTCCTTCCGCTTTTCTTCCCTTTCTGCTTACTGTGTGCTTCAGCTTCTTATTCTCAGTTCTCTCGTTCTCGTTCTTGAAATCACAAGGAAGGTACCTAGGTACCTAGTTGAGTGAAGTCAAGTTGCAGTTGAAAAAGCTAAGCACGTTGCTGTCTGACGTTGCATTGACTTCCCTTTTGGCTCTTTGCGTCGAGCCGTTGAGAAGCAGAGACATAATTTATGTTTGTAATTATTATTATTTAATATTTTAATATTAGCGTTGTAATTACATAATAGATAATTTACAGCATTTTTTGATGCATAATAAGACTCATTCACAAGTACCTACCTACTTTAGGTTTGGTATGTATGTATTTCCTGCCTATTTACTGTACCTGGGAATTTTGGGATTTGAGATTTGGGACTGTCGACTGTACGCATTGTCAGTAATTATTTTATTATTAATTATCCTGGCAGCTCTGCACCTGAACTTTACGTGGGTGCAGCTGGAAGCAGCGTAGTAGACACAAGTGTGTATCTCTCTGTTGTTGAGAGAGCAAAGTTTTGTTTATACACGACATGTTATTTACATCTTTTCACAAATTCTAAGCAAAGTTGATAATCACAGTTCTTTGTTTTTTTTCTCCTTGTACGTGTCAAAACGTTTGAAACCTTCGATGATGAAATATGATGATATTCTTGACAACTACCGTAACATTTTGTAATTTAATGAAACATTTAAGAATCAGAATTCTATGAAATGCACCCTGCCTAAGTCAGTATGGGATAAATGAGGGTATAATTGCATATAATTACACCTTAAATTAATTAATGCCTACGCACTAGCACTGTCAAATGTGAAAAGGGCTATTAGCCGATCAGCATTTTCTGTATTAAGAATCGAATACATAATAATATCTTTGTAGGTACACATTTCTTCTGTGTTTATTCCTACAGTGGTACGTTTGACGTCAGCAATAGCATCCTTATTTGTTAATAAACAGTTTACGACACTTCTGCCTAGCCAAGTGCATGCACCCGTAGCGTAGATTTTTAGTAACTGTTACTATGCGACGGACAGATTACCTTGCATAATGCGTAATTAATAGGCAATTACGTAAGCTAATAATTTATTAGGTTAGTAACTTTTTTTTTATTCATGAAGCTTTTTACACACAAGCTTTGCGTCATCGAATTCGAAATCGAGTGCAGATGCCAATACTAATACAATACCGAGATAGGGTAGGTAATTGAAAATTAAAAGTGTAGGTATTTTTCACTTTGTATAGATTACAATATATTATAACGATGTTTAGGCTGCGAGCCCTGGTTTTTGGCCCTGGACTTGGTTTGGTCTTATAGCCTGCAATGGTTGTTGTGTGAATTACTATGGAAATGGAATGTGGTTATGGTTGTCACTTGAGTATAGAGCTCTTGACTTGTTGAGTTTTTTAAACCATATCTTTGACATGGGAAGAATGGGATCATGTGTTTTTTTTGTTATTACAGTGAGATAAAATATACCTATGTATCATATAGCTATCTTATGCTATATAGGTATACTCCCTAGTCAGTCATAAAATAGAAAACGCTTAGAATATATACTCTATTTCAATTTTCTCTTCAGTTTCTTTCTATTCCTTATCTTAGGAGCAACTGCTTCTGCTTGTCCATTAAAAAGCTAATGCGATCAAGTTTATAATTTACGTACATAGGGGAAGTAAGTCTGTCCCTAAAAACTGTTACTTTATCTTCTTGTTTTTTTTGAGCTAGCGTTACGGTATTTCCTCCCTTTGTATATTTTATTTTTATATTTTGTATTTTATAGGGATGTCTGGAATGGAATGTGTCTTTAAAGCATATGTGCTTTTCCTTTCCCCTGTGTATAATGGGGAAATTTGAGGTAGCGTGTAATAGGTATGTAGGTACGTTGCTTGTATGTATGTAGTTCAGGAGGGACAGGCAGTGTCAGAAGTCAAAGTAAAAGAGAAGGAACAGCAGATGTGAGGACTTGCACTTCAAATGCATTGCAGTTTACATTTTTCCAAACTTGAACATTACGTGTGTATGTACAGCATTCAAATTTCAGATTTTACGACGCAATTTTCTTGAAACCTTTTTATTTTTTGTTTACGAAAAAATAGCGTATAATGTATTGAAGGCAGCAGACGGAGCATAGCTCAAAATTTTACCATAAAAATACTACCGAACGCCGAATGAGGTCTGCGACTGTAGTCGTCGTCCTTTTGCATATTTGGGCTTGGATTGGGTAAGGGGCCTTGCACAAATGACGTGATACAACGTGGACTTAGAAAACTGTTTCAAATGAAGGAAAATCAAAAGTTGAACAAGTTTTAAAAGATAAAATAATAAATTGACCTTTTTCAAAAGTACAGGGTATGCACAACGAACGTATTCACAATGAATGACGTCATGGTTGGACAGCCCCTAAACGGAGGCAGGTATGTAGCAGGTAGGTAGATAGATAGGTATGCACCTTTACCGACGTCATTCTCCCTCAAGTTCATTCAACAGCAATAGACTATGAATACCTTCGAAGTGCCTATACAAGTACCACCGCACCGTAGCTCTGTATAAGGGGTCAAAATTCGTTCGTTCATTGAGAGTATACAGAACAGACTGACTTTTGGCTTTGGTTTGGCATTCACGCCAAAGTTAAAAATTGAAGGTCCATAAATTTTAAAATTCAGACATGTGCATTTTGAAATGTTTTATTTTATTGATGGTGGTATGGTGTGCTCTAGGATGTTATTGTATGGACTGAACTATGTTGTGGTATGGTGCCTGACAATATCAGTAAAGGCAGAGACACCACGAGAGATGATTTGGCAGATAGAAGGGAATTCGAAGCTGGATTTTTATGATTTTTTAAAGAAGCTCTGCTAGTGTCTGTTATTGTTGAATGGTGTGTGGTGTGTGTTTGTGTGTGTGGATGGTATCTTCACGACCGAGGCAGATGTTACATAGTTTAGCTCGGATGAAGATAAAATTGATGCTGTTGCTGCTGCTGCTGCTGAGCTGTGGGTCGTCGTTCCACAAGCAACTGCGGCTGCTGGATTGTTTTAAGAATGTTTTAACTCCCTTCCTCTCTGCCTCTCTGACTCGGGCTAGTCGTGGATCTGAGAATCTGGACAGTCGAGTCAAGTCTCCCTATTATGGTCTAAGTAGTACTTTGAATGACTCGAAATGTCTGTAATATTTTCACATTTAGGATATTTTACATTGTGATATGGCTACGCTCATATCTCAGTCCCAGTCTGTCAGCCCACTACTCCACACAGATATAATGGCAAACCATCACCAAAAGTCATGTCAAGTCAGAGCCATACATGCCAAAAAACAATAACGCATTGTTGTTTTTTTTCTCTGGTGTCTCTGTATTGACTTGACTCACTCGTCTGGTTGATCTTGATCTTGCTCTTTCTCCCATTATTTATTATTACTTTTTTGAAATGGAATTCAAATTTAAATTTTTCTTTAGGCTTTATTCCATAAATTTGACTGGAATTCTCAATAAATAAGCATTATTGGGCTCTCTCCTCACTACTTACTCACACTCACACTTGCCTATATTCCCTGCACCACTTTATGAGGAACAAGTTGTGTTTGAAATTTACAATTAGACACAAAATTACATGGGCGAATTGTACACTTTGGTATAAACCTATATGTACATGTCTGATGTGTGAATGATTTCTGTGGGATTTTTTAATTGCAAGAGTTTATGTACAAAAAAAAATGAAAAACAGAACAGAGAAAAATTCTTTATCTAAAAGGTTATTTACATTTTATTTTATGCACACCTATAAATTGGTGTGCATTCACATTTCAAAATTGTAAAATTTACATACTGACTAAACTAATGCTGATGTATTGACTATAAATTACTAGTAGACACTGTATTATTTTCTGTAGCTACTGTGTACTATCCCAATAGTGATTTATTCTGCTTATATTATATATTAATTATAGCCATATTACAGACTTGAGCTTACCCAGCTACACGATGGCCTCTTAGTTATGGTATTGATTATTGATATTAGTTTTTTCCTTTTCTGTATGAGGTTGTATGGGTTGTACGTACGTACATATCCAATTTCATTTAAAAAAAAATATATATGTTTGTTTTTTATAACATTTTTATTTTATATGCTAATTCCTTTCTCTCCTGTTGTTCCTGTTGCTGTTTCTGTTTCTGTTTTTAAGGAGCATGAAGAATTATGCGGTGGTATTGCAACTATTCTTTGTCTGACTGGCACGGCAGTGGAACTAGATAGGGAGGTGGTATACCTATAGTCAATATTCTCTATAACAATGTATTCGACGCCATTTTATTTAATGATAAGATGTGTCTGATTAAAAAACGCTTATGTTTTTTATGCTCTTATCCCAGAAAGGTAGAATTACATATTACTCTGAGCAGACATGCATTATTAAGTCAGAGTCCGAACCAGAGCCATAGTTAAGGCTCTCAAGTGACGGAGAGAGAGAAAAAAATTGAGACTAAACAATTTGTTTTAAGATTTGTACAAGGGGGAATCATAAAGAAGGAATATTATAAGAAATGAATGAGTGGAGCTTGCATATGGCATGGGCTATGGGAGCATGTGTATGGATATGTGTATATAACAGGTATGGCATCTACTGTTGTAAAGTTGTAGTTTTGTAGGTAGGTAGGTAGGATGATTGTAATTGTACAGCTACAGCTACGACATGTTCATTTGCACAGTGCAGTAGACTAATTTGCATATAAATACAATAGATCATGATGAAAGTACGTAGGATCGTGTGGAATGGTGGAATGGGTCTGTCTGATAGGAACTGCACGATCTAGTCAAAGAGGAAAGATGAGAATCTCAATGGAAATTTCATGCAAATAACTTTTGCCATTTTTTTTGTATATATATATATTCTTTCATTTTGATTTTGATTTTGTAATCATATAATAGTAATGAAGAGAAACAACTAAACAAGATAAACGAAAACACACACACACACACACACCAAACGCCAAATAGTGCCACAACCAAATCTAAATACCAACCAAGAGTCAGTCCAAACACCAAGTCCAAAAAGCAAACCATAGCTAGGGGAAGCCTTACTTAAAAAATAAATACATTTTCTACCAAACTGACTCTGTAAAGTGAGAACTTGATTTTTCTTCTTATCGTCAGTCAGTCACTCTGCGATACCATATACATTGGTGTCGGTAATATATATTTAAAATTATAGATAATATACAATGTGTATATGTATGCTAATATATAATACGATTCATTTCCCCTGTATTGCATCGTCTTTGACTTTCAAATTGAAGTTTGAAGGTTCACAGAGCCCATGTCACTATGCGCCTACAATTTAGCAAAAATTCAACAAAAAAAAACGAAAAAAAGTTGTTAAAAAATCAAAATGTTTTAACTTGACTTTTATCCTGAAAAGTATTAATTGTTTTCGTGACTCCAGAAAGTACAAAATCATGTATTTGAACCTCTTCAAAAATGTCAAACAAATAATCGGCATTTTTTTAAAAATTAATATACAATGAGAACATCATCCGGACATGGAATAATTTTGATGGAGGTATGTATATCAGTGCAGTGTGCATTCCTCTATCCAATGCATCTTTTTCTCTGGTCTGGTGAGAAGTCCAATGGTGAATGAATGAATGAATGAAAAATATGTGCCCATGAACAAGAAAATTCCCAACCATTGACTTATTGCATGTAAATTTCTGTAATGACGTTGGCAACATAGCCCAGCTCCCACAGCAACAACAACTGAACTGAACAACTTTAACTTTTCCTTTGCTCACACTCACAATCAGCAAGCATCAGCCAAATACCAAATGCCTCAAGTCAGTTCTAATCTTGAGATGTATGCAGCCATAAGCTATAATAATAAGTGGAAGTGGACAGTGAGCTTTTGCACTGCTACAGATACGTACATACATACCTACGTAGCAGTGCAATGTACATAGCGATAAGGAGGATGTACATACTAAAAGGTGGGCCGGAGAATTTTTTAATGGCTCTGTAGATCTTAATGAACCTGTACGAGAAGGAGCGAGCAAACCAAGTCAAACCGATGAGCCAGACTACTATACTGACAGTACAGAGAGACTGTGGACTTCGTAGATACATAGAGGAGCGTTAAGATAAAAGAACACAGGACATTTACAGAAAACAAGGCTATCTTCATAATAAGTATTATCGAAGCAACATTAGAATTAGAGTATCAGTCTCATCATCAATATCACTATCAATACTATCTAAAATCCTTTCAATTTATGTCCCTATGTATGTATGTATGTATGTATGTATGTATAGCCCCTCTTGCCCATGCCATGCTCATTTCCCTGTACCTTTTTTTCTTTCTTGTAAGTCTTAAATGATAAATGATTTACACCTGGAATTTAATTCTGTAGTTCTTAATCTTAATAATAAATTCTTGTTTTTCATTTTTTTGTCTTCTTCCCTTATCTACAGACCACAGATGGAGGAATAAATTGATTTTAAATGTTACCTACTTTGTCCCCTGTCAGTTAATTGCTGGTCTTGGGCATCTTGTCAATTGACAATTATCCTTGCCATTATTCTGGCTATTGCTGGTGTTCGTCCTGTCACTTTGTTAGTTTTTACTTGTTTCATAAAAATGGGACCTGCTAATCAAGTAAATTATTACTTGAGATAAAAAAAACGAAATGCATGGAGGTACCGAGGTACCTAGCTATAGTTACAAACGTCCCTGCCAATATCTATGTATAAAGGTACTTGGCAACAGAACTACAAAACTACCTCTGTATATATATGTGACTGTGACATTTAACTCTTGTAATGATTTACACATCCGTACATGGTATAAGCTGCAGCTCAAGAATTATCTAATCAATTATGGCAGCATTAAAAAGCAAGTAATTTCATTTAATTGTCTTCATTTAACTTGAGTTTAGTTTAATTTTTACTCTTTATCTTAATGGTCCATGTTATGCTAAATGCATTGGATCCCTGTATAAAGTAGAACGGCACATTAATTGTATGATTAAACAGTATTACCGCGGTAGGTATAGGTAGGTATACATATATCCGGGCATACAGCTACTGATAGTAGCTTGGTAGTAGAATGGGTACAGGTTTTAGGTTTGAAGCACCTGCTTTAGATTCTTATTCCTATCGTTGTTGGATTGATGACATTATTGCTGGAAGGATTTCGATTCATTAGTGATAGAGACTGCTTTTCCCTCTTCTTTTATAGAGACTTGGACAGAGACGTGGCTGGAAGTTGAAGATGTGTGTGTGTGTGTGTGTAAAAGAGCAAGCTCAGTTTTGAATGTTTGTGTTTGTAGGGGATCAGATAGAGAAGTTCTTCTTCCCTTTCCTTTCGTCCTTCTCGTTGCGTTGTGGTTTGTGCTGGGCCTGATGCTGATGCAGGCTCTCTGAGGATTCGGATTCTGTGCTCATATATTGACTTGGCTTGGTTGTTGGTGTTGGTTGGTGGTGCAGCTGAACTAACTAGTGAGGCTCTGTACTCTGTACTTGCTTACATCTTAAAGTCTCAAAGATTTCAGTTTTAGCTTGAGGCCGTTGAGAGAGCGAGAGAGAGAGAGAGAGAGAGAGAGGGGAAAAAAGTTCTTAGAGACAAGTTGGAGTTGAATAGTTTCATTCCATCGTGTGATGGATGAAAGAATGTGGGAAAAAATCCATCGCTCCCGGCAATTTTTTTCTTAATTCCGGTAGCTACTTTTCTTTTGAAATTTTTACGAGCTGCATTCCTTCCATTTTACAAGGTGCGTCCGCCAGCCTAGCCTAGTCCTAGTCAAGACCATACTAATCTTATACATATCAGTAGTCCATAACAAAACAACAGCCAGCAGCCGAGCCTATCTTGGCTTGGGCTCTTCGTGTTATGGTTAATGCTATATACATACATAGGTGGGTATATCCATATACAGTATGCCTTTTTTTTATCCGTATAGGTAATATGTGCTTACTGCACTATTGCTTGCCTTTCCCTTCCACTTCCACAGATTTCCTTCAGATCCTTCATTATTATCATCATGATGACTGTGCTGTGTGTGCTGTGCGCGCTCTTATGCGAGTGTATATGGCTATACACTCCAGTACATACATAGATGGTAGTTGTATTTCTTATATAAGCGTATAGGGAAATCTAAGGGGCTGCTTCTTGGATCTTCTCATTCTATGTGTGTGTGTGTGTGTGTGTGTGTGTGTGTGTGTGTGTGTGCACAGATGTAATTATGTTTGAAACATTTTGCTGTGTCGTCATACAGTGTGTAATTGTACAGAGTGAGAGAGTGAGGTTAGACGGTTAGAGCGAGAGAATCAGGGAGTTTTAAGGGCAGAGGATTCAGACGCAGAGATTCTGCTTAAGGCCCTCATACTAGGCTAGGGTAGGTAGGTAGGTATACTTACTACTTTATTTTACATTACACACTGTACAATTTACAGATTCATTTTACAAGAGTGTGTGCGTACCTTCATTTTTTCTAAACTCAAACTGAAATGCCACTGGCAACAACCAGCCAGCCAACCAACCAGCCATCCAACCGAACCTTAGCCTTAGCATTATTGTATTGGATAACATAGCAGAATATAAAATAGCTCAGCAATTCAATCCAGCATCCAGCACAGCCTCCGAATCTAATCTCCTCTATATAGGTACTCCGTTCAGGCCTACTATGTATATACTGACAGTCGTAGGGAGGTACTTAAGGCTGCATAGGTATATAATTACTACTAATGTAAGACGAGGCACTAGGTACTTCGTGTGCCCCTCGTTTTTCTCCCTCAACGTCTTGTCTTGCTTGTCCTTTGAAAATTTTTAAATCTACACGTGTTCCTTAACACACTGCACTCTGATCACTCTCCAGTCCACACGAAAACAGATCTATAGGTAGGTATGTATGTATCTACACACCTGGATTGTGGATGGACGGACACGCATCCACTCATACTAGCAGCACTACTCATTGCTACTGGACTGGAGACTGTGCTTTTGCTCCGTGTGTAAAACCATATGATTATTCTCGCACTGAAATGTACTGCAGTGCGAGTGCATCTCACATTCAATCCAGTTGCTTTGACATGACGTGGATAGATGGAATAATCTAAGAATTTTTCAAGTCCTCCAAACGATTTCTTTCATCGAAACAAAAAGGAGGAGAGGCATGGGAGTTTATATATAGCTGTATTATATATAAACCACCTGGATTTTTAATTTTAGAGGGGATATACCCAGCGATGTTGGTATGGTCATATACATTGTATGAAATATGTATGGGTTAGATGTTAGATTAGTCGTTGGCTTATAAAAGGTATCTCTTTTACAATAATTTTGTTGCTCCGCAGTCGACACATATTGTTTTTCACTTTTTTTCCTCCCCCCTTTGATGATCATAGAATAGACTTGCAGGGAAGAGTGGCTGCTGCTAGTAATCGTCCTCGTACACACACTCGCTCTTCTCTTGCTGCGTCTGATGCAGATAATAGATTATACATAATACATAGTTTTGATTTTTTCTTTGTGCGTGTATTCTATTTTATTCCTATCTCTTGTAGTGTCAGAGAGAGAGAGAGAGAGAGTGAGTGAAATGATGTAAAAAGTAAAATGGATGCATGGTCCTCTTGATCTAGTTGCACTGGATGTTTGAGCTTCTATGTAAATTACAATAATATTACTGGATAAGTGTGTAGCCTCCTGTCTCCTCATGATAGCTAGCTTAATGATAGTGTGACGCGGGATGCGGGATTTCGGCTATGGTAAAGTATGTATGTATCTATATCTATAAATTCTCATTCTGTATGCACGTACAGGGCAGATGGGTAGGTGTATTACCTACATTGGTTTAGTTTTTGGTGCAGTCGTTCGTGCGTATTGAAATTTGAAATGAAATGACATGGTATGGCATGGGATCATGGTATGGCGTGCCATGGTAAAGTCAAGGTTGCCTTCCAGAAAAAAATCGAGAGAATTCAAAGGCCACTCAAGGGCTCATGGTTCATCGCTTTACATACGGGAAAAAAATGTTAACGAGTTGTGGAACTCTTGACTCTGTGAGTCTGACTCGGGAAGAGTCATCATTATTCCATTGTACAGATATATGGGCACTTTGGGAAGGTACTACGACTATACTATGGACTATGGAGGAGGCTATATACCTATAGGAATTTCTCTACGACCAGTGCCACCACCACCTTTATTGTTATGTGTGTGTGTGTGTGTGTGTAGCATTGTACTGTCGATTGTAGATTGTACATAGCTGTGAGGATTGTATTATTGTGGAGAACTACAAGAGCCAAGCTCAATTGCTCAGTTTACTCTTTAACTCACTCTCTGACTGGGCAGTTATTCATTCCACTTGTACATCCACCAATTCGACTGACTGACTGAGAGTGCGTATGCTCCTCACAACAGACTCTCTTGTCTGTCTCTTTTGTCTGTAATCATATCTGTAATGATGAGAAAAACTCTGGTAAAAACTTATGTATTTAGTATGGAGACGAGGATAAAGGAAAAGAAAACAACGAAATTCGAAAACAAAAAAAAACAAAAACTAAGTAAACCAACAAAAATCTATGTAGGTAGGTAGGTACCTTAAGTAGGTTTATCACTTTCAGTATTTCTGTAAACGGTAAATTTGTAAAGTTTTAAAATTTCCAGCATATCCAAGGAACAAATTACTTTTTTCCCCTTTCTACCGCATACATTTTATTCTTTCTCCAAGAACAGTTTGGCTCAGCAATTCTAATAGGTATGTTACATAGTCGGACTGTGAACTATGTATGTATCGTCTAAAAAACATGAATGCAAAGAAATTAGAAGGAATGAGTTCGCCTCGCTTTTTTTAAAATCATGGCTGCTAAGTGGTCTAAACTAAGTAAAGTGTGGTTTTTTGAAGGGGTTTCTCGAATGAAGAAAGTTTTGGATTTTGGAAGGAAAAAAAGTAAGCGGGAAATATTTTGACCCCTTTAAAGAGAATTTTGTAAAAAGTTAACATTTTGTTTCGTGATTTATGAAAACAAATTGAAGACGAGTGTACGTAACTACGTAAGTCTGTCTACATGTGAATGGTCAGGACTTTTGAGGACGTCGTCGACGCTGTTGTTTTCGTTGACGCCGTCGTGTTGTGGTTGTAGGTGAAGTGAATTTAAAGTATTCATTGAATTGAATTGAAAGGAAGCGAGTATGTCAAGTCGACTGTTGACTGTGTAGACGTAACGTCTTACGTCTTGTGATGTTGTTTTGTAAAGTCAACCAGTTGGTACCTCTTTCTGCATTGTCCCTGTCGTTTTGGTTTGTTGGTCTTTTGGATTCCCCACTGATTTTACGATCACAAGTTTAATACACAATAAAATACATGCTTAAATAATTCACCGTCCTAGGGACAAAACAAAATCCAAAAAATTCAAAATGCCTATCTGTTTACGTTCAAATCCATTACTTAATGCTTTTATGCTAATATATTTTAAATGCTAATGTAAAATACTGTGCGTAGGGACATGGACGTGAACATAAAGCTATGGGTACCTACTACATACAGTATATTTGTCTATATTCCTTGCATTGCACTCCGTTTGTATGTACTATACAGATAGGTCTACTTGTAGGTGGTGGCTGTAGGTACATTGAAACTGAAAAGACATGAAGAATCTTAAGGGCTGATGGTTTTTGAGAGGAAATTGTTCAATAAAAATGTCTAATTTTTCTGTGTGATTTGAATATTTTGTTTCATTGTTTAAATTACAGGACAACAAGACGCTTGTTCTCTACTGTCGAGTTCACTTCTACCTGGATGCCCTACCCCAAAGTTTGTAAGTGTCATTTACTGTTCTTCTTCTTCTTCACCATTTAAACCTTCATTCCGAAGGGAATTATAGGAAAACAAGGTGTATAGTGTATACATAGGTGCATGCATTTCGTGCGTATATAGCTCAATAATGAGAGTGTGTACACATAGCTTATATTTGCATCACCCTAAATCTCTCATCTAAACAATGTTGGTAAATTGTACGTTGCATTATTATGTATTTTTCACCCGTTTTATTTCCTTTTTGTTGTACATGCCTACGATCTTGTGTCAACTGAAATGTGGCTACCATTATATGTAAGTAGAGGTGGGTATTTGAGTTTATAGTAGAGAGAGCCATGCCATGGTTACATACTGAGATAGAAATAGAAATGGACCACAGAGCAGAGTGCTACCCACCTATTTCCAGATGACTTGATAATATATGTTTCCGCAGTAAATCTTGTTTAATGATTGACAGAGTCCATAAAATACCAACACCAACCGAGACCAAGTCCTCATTATCGATGGGAGTAGTGCCTACCTGTACCTACCTCGATATTAGTTTGGTATTTTATCTCAACCTACCTACCTTCCTTTGCTTAACTGGGCTTATCGTTAGTTCTTGACTGGCTGAGGGTTCACCTCTCTGATAGGTTTATAATAATTAGAGGTGTCTGTCTAAATCCTTGTTCAGGTTGCCAGGCATGTGCAGGTGATTATAGCAACATTTTTACACACATACATTTTTCTGGTGTAGTTCTATTTTTAAAAAAGCCACAGCAAAAGCGAAATGGGAATGTACCTGTGCTACAGAATACCTGTGCTGTGTACCTGTAGTTCTTCCTTCTTTCTCAAATAGTGGATTTCTTGAAAAATTAAAAAGGAATTTAAGAGCACCTTACAGCAGACTAAATGCACACCGGTATAAAAGGCCAATGTGTTGTTCAGGTAGGTAGGTGCTCCGGTGGGTAGGCATGTAGTGTACTATACAATTTATGTATGTTAGGTATAGCTATGTATTTCTACAAAAATTGGTTGTAAACCATGTCCGTATGTGTTGAGCTGGAAGTTGGAAAGTATGGCATGGCGTTTGGCGTGGCAGGACATGGGATCTCCGATTTGTCTTTATAGTATTCGTTTAATGGATGTGTCCTTAATTAAGATATTACAATGAGATAATTCATAAGGTTGTATGTATGAGTGACGGATACGGTCTGACCTTTTAAGACAGGCCTATACATATAGGTAGGCAGATACTTCCAGTTATATAGTACGCATATAAAGGAATGGAGTACGACTGTGAAGGATTTGAATTCAAGGGAAGGATTTGACAGAAGTAGAAGAGTTATTTATTTGATTTAAAATATGGAAGGAGCTTCCCATTGAGAATTGAAGGGTTGGTTTCCTCCTTGGACGGACAGTGTAACATTAACATTCCCCCATAGAGTTCCCATAGGGTTCCCGTAATCATAATCTTCCTACAGTTACTGTAACTATAGAGTACAAATGTAGGCATTATATACATAGCCATACGGACGGACCCATAATAGTTCCTTCCTTGCCTCTCGAACTCTGAGGAAATTATCATTACTTCTCTTGTCATGTCATCCACGTTCCATTTGTCTTCTAGGCTGGAATGTCATGCTGTTACGGATAATTAATAATAACATATACCTAGTATAGTAGGTAGGATCCCTTTGTATGAAACTTATGGAATGTAGAACAGTATAATGTACCTAATGCAGGTTTTTTAAGAATAGATACTTGTAAACTAGTAAGGATGCAGTATGCAAATCGTACACCTACAACATGTCGGAATATAAGTAAACAATCGTACAGTACCTACAGTTATGACTGCTACAGTTTTTGACATTGTTTTAAAGCTCACGGGTTTCTTCCTGCTTCCATTTATTTTGTTCCATCAAATGAATTACCTTCAATACTACAATTATTGCAGTCTGATTGAACTTGAATTTACTGTGAAAACTGGCACCTCGCCGTGTATAAAGATAAAAATGTACTGTGATATTTGTACAATTTAGTATTGAGTCATTCCACTGTCCATTATGTATGTATTGTCAGTGTCTTGTAATATTTGAATTTAAGCTGTAATTTTGTATTTTTGTAAAACAGGAAGCATAATACTTTTACTATTATTTATTATTATTAGAGATATTTTTGATGGAGTGTACCGTATTTAGTAAATAGTTGCAGAAGTCAGAAGTTGCTAAGCTGCTGCATGTTGTGATGCTATAATAGTTGTGTAGATCGCGTGGCTTCATGCTTGAGGGCAGAGATATATGCAGAATAGAAAATTGAGTAAACAGCGGGGGTGATTGCTATTTCATATTTATATATTAGTGTATATTAGGATGTCTGTTATTATTATGATTAGATGTAATGTAGGTAGGTAGGTGTACTTTTTTGTCAATGAAATTGCATCAAGATTGTAAAAAATAAAAAACTAAAAAAAAATCGTATAAATATATGTAAATAAATGCAAAACCACAGGTAGGCTTGTTTGTTAAGACTTAATATAGTTAAGTGGTGCAGAACTGCAGGAATAAATAGGGTTCATATTTTTTGTGCTCGTGTAAAGGTTGAGTGAGTACGTATGAGAGAGTATGGTGTAGGAATGTAATTAATTACAATTTGTGTGTACATACATACACACTACAGGTACACTGTATAACAAATTACGACCACGACTGTATGTTCTTGTTGAATTTTTTTGAGGTCATATTTATGGGCGAGGTTAAATAAAAGTCAAAGTTTGAATTTAGAGTGAATGTCATTGCCATTATTATCCTGCAGAGTTGGACAGATTCAGCTGCTCACACAATCAGAATTAAGGAGAGGGATCTGAATAGGTATTTAGTATTTAGGGTGCGGATATGTCTGTGTGCCTATGCATTTTTATTTCGTGTGTGTAGTACAAATGTTCTTATTCATACATTCTTTTTTTTTTGTGTTTGATTATTATTTATAGTGACGTCGTGTCCTTACACCACTACTATCTTCAGCTACGACAAAATTTAATCGTAGCCCCACGTAGTGTAACTCCAGCAGCAGTCGAACTCCTCACACAACCAATAGCTTTTGCCTACCAAGCGGAATTAGGTGACTGGCGACCTTGTCAAGAAACACCAATATGGGCTCAAAAATTGAAATTAGGCTCAGCCCTCACCCGGGCCCATCAAGCTCTCGTCGGGTTGACCCAGGCTGCAGCTCGAATAGCCTTTATTCGGGCTGTCATGCCGCAGTACAATATGCACATGTATGGCATGACACTCAGAACCAAAGATGGAAAAGATGCTCCAGTATGGATAGGTGTCACTCCCAAAGGGATCGACATTTATCAGGTTTGTTTATTTTATTATTTTATAAATTAGTAGGAGACGGGTAGTACATAAATACAATTATTCTTGGGTAGTATTTTTGCAGTCTTCCACTACTTTTCTTTCTCCGTTGCGTTGTTCCGTTCATGTTTAAAGTGGTAGGAATATCACAGCAATTAATTTCAAAGTCTAATTAAGTTGTCTAATTTATTTTTTTTCTTTCTATGTTTGACGGAGCAGAATGGAATGGGCTGTATGGAAATTCCGGAGCACCCTAAAGTAACATTTCTCTGGGCAAATATTACAAAGCTTTACTTTGAGGTGAGAAAATGAATTACAATAATCACAATTATCTAATAATTACACAGGTATGCCAACAGTGCATTGCTTCATCCTTGTGTCTTCTTGCTGTTATGTTTGTTCCGTGTTCAGTGGTTAACATGTACTGGGGTAGAATTGTACATCATTCCAAAAAAAAAGGTGGACGCGATGTAAAACATTCAAAATGGTTCTGACAGTGTACACCGTCAACAGGGCACACACACACTCACTCACACATGAGTAATTTCAACTTCAATTTCCATGTAAATTAAATTTCCAGAACAAAAACATGACTTGGCTAGTTATCTGTATTCTTGTTAGTTGTGTTGTGTTGTTCTCATTGAATTTGAATTGAAAATTGAATTAAGCTGAGTGGAGAATTACATTAAGATTGAGCAAGCCACTTGAAGGAAGACATAGGAATTTCTGTGAATTGAGTCTGACGGCAAATTTTTAAAATTTTATTTATTGCACAAGTACTTACCTACTTTTTTGTTGCCTATAGGTAGGTACCTATGTATTGTATGTATGTAGGTATGTACCTTCTTATAATGTACAGAGAACGATATATTCGTTTTCGTGCTCTTGTACGTTCCTGGAATGTTGACGTGGAATATGTATTAGTACAGCAACTGAGATTGTATTTGTATGATTATGTGGAATTGTAAATTGGAATACGTATAATTACCTCTGTATAGGTAGGTGGTAGGTGCATTGAATTTTTTAACAATGAAAATAGTTTCATATGTGTACATTAGAGTACATGTTTGCATAGTTATGACTTATGACTTTTAATGGTATGATTAGCATTTGGCACTTACGCAATCCTCCTGTCCATAATTCATGTTTGAAAGCCGATGTTGATGTCGAGGAGGATGTTAGTTTTACCTCTGCATATTTTAAAGATATAGTGTACCTCTATTAATGGTCGGTAGTCAATAGCTGCTGGAGACGATGTAATCATTTCTAATTTTTCTTGAATGCCGACGGAACATTGGTGCATTATGATATTTACGATACGGTGTGAGATGTGATGCGTTTGGAGTTGCTTGGAAATATGCATAGATGTAAGGAGGTATGTATGTACATAGGTGTAACGTAGGTGCCTACACGTAATTTCTCTGCGGAGTTCTCCTACCGGACATCGACAACATAGAATCACTTAGCAAAGTGTAGGAACATAGGTGCATGTAAACATGTACAAGTTTTTGAGAAAAAGTAGTTATTTAACCTGAATGTTTCACGATATTTTATTGAATCGTATTTGAAGCTTAGGAAAGTACAAAAATTCAGAATATATGCACGCGTCTGTACATATGTTACTAAGGTAGGTTTGTACAAATTCAAAGCGGATGTATTTACATTGCACATGTCGTAGACGTTGCAAAGGGAAAATATACATTGTAAATATTGTATTTACATAAAGCCAGAAAATTGATTTATTTACATTTTGAGGAAGGGCAAGTTGAATCTGTAAATTGGCGACGTTATTTTACAAATCTATGAAATCAAAGTGGTGGAACTTGAGTAAGTCAAGGGCAGTATGAAGCCTGGGTAGGTTCTTTGTTTGGTCGTAAGATAAGAAACAAATGAACAATGTGTGGGTAAAATAATAAGTTTGACTACATTAACGTGTAATTTAAGCTCATGAAATAGTTTATATGTATTTGATTCTACATGTTTTTTATGCTCATATTTATTAATTGACACAGAGAAAGAAATTTGAGATTCGTGGCCGAACTTTTCCATGGGCTGGTTCAACACAGAAATTATCCTTCACGGCCGCGAGTGAGTCCGTTCCTCGACACCTTCTCATTCTCTGTCGGTCGACACATCAATTTCATCTTTCAAATCATAAAATTTTACTAACGACCGAGTTGAGTAGTCATCAACAGGCAGCGCATACGAAAGGACTTGGATCCGGATCTTCTTCATACCTGAGCAGTACTGGTGGGGAATCGAGTTGTAATTCAACACTCCTGGGTTCCACCTCCTCCACGACATCCACCAAAAATGATGAGAAAATGCTTGATTTGTCTCTATGGGCTGATGGTCTACTCTTGGCTGGTGGCGGAGAGTCCAGTGAGCACCAACGAGTCTCTGTCATTAGCAATGCTTCTTCCAACACCACCTCAGGCATCGTGTCTGATCGGGTCTACAGTCTGGATGGCAGTGAGGGTATGTTATATCCTTATCGTATATTATTACCACATGCTTACCTTTTTTTTCTCTGTTTTTTTATAGCTCATCATGAAAGTATCTAGCCATTCCATTCCAGTCCAGTCCATCCATTCCGTCGTCTATTTTGTATCTACTATTTCAATGAGCACTAAATTCTAAGGTTTAACGCGAACACTAAATACCGTCACCGTGTCTCTCTGTATCCCCAAGTTCCTGTTTAAGCTGCTTTTTAACTGAAATTCTTGAGATCTTCTCTGAATCCTGACTTAAATGCATTATAATATTAGTAGTAGTATTCTTAAGAATAATATTGTCTAAAACAAGTAAAAAGTTTACGCCTATTGCCGACGGAATAGAAATAAGAATATTGCTTAAATTGTTGGCGTTTTTACCACCTAATTAATTCCTTTTCTTTACTGTCAGAACTATTGGTTCAATGTTCATGTTTAAGTATGCAAAGTAATTACACTGCACTTTTGCCCACAATTTAAATTCAGGTGTTTCGGACAGTGCAGTGGATGGATGGATGGATGTAGACGAGAATTGTGGAATGGTTGGATAAAATAATGTATGCATGCATGGATCGCATCGCATGCATCCATGCTGTTGGATGGTGCAACTTTTATGATTTTGATTTAAAGCCCTCAAGGGCTTTATGACTATCCTCGTTTACCTCAAGCATCTTTGCTGGACTTGGACCTGTCTCGAGTTTAAAATCTCTTGACTTGACTGGTACTGGCATTGCATTGGCATTGGCCTTAAGTCTAACTTAGTAAGCCTAGTTTGTCCATGGATTGCGTATGGATGCAATAGACAGTGTGGTGTGGAGTAGGTATCTATAAATGGGGATGTATAGGACTTTAAATCGGGTAGAAAAAATAGATATGCATAGGTACCTCTAGGATCGCTCTCTCTAGACACGCATAGGATCCTATACGTTTTTTTTATCAATTTTTTTTACGTTTGCTTATTTTTTGATTTTGATTTTGAACAGAGGACTTGGACCTCCGAGAGATATCGTCCTATTGTTGTCCAGAGAGACATAGGACAGACAACTCGACCTCGTTGGAGTCTTTGAGTCAGAAACATCATCAGCCACCCCCTCGACCACATCAGGACCAGCATCCGCATCATCATAGCCAGAGCCATAATAATAACACGAACACCAACGGCAACACTATGACTATGAATAATGTGTCGAGTAACAGTCATGTGAGTACAAGTAATGGGACTAATCTGACGAGTGATGGTGAAGAGCCCTCAAGGACACAGTGTGCTAGCAATAGTGGTAGTGGTAGTAGTAGTAACAGTGCCCCAGTAACAACCAACGCAACTCTGACGGATGGTGGTGAAGTGGAAGCCAAATTTTGGTACTGTGATTCTGATTGTGAGGACTGTGATGATGCGGGTCCATGTCGCTCATCCCTTCTGGTCCGAACGATCGGTGAGAAGCGTGCTTGTGCGGGACATTGTGAGTGTAGTTCGTGTATGACGGAGGAGGCCGAAGAATTAGACTTGGACGGCTTAGACCTGTCCACTCCACCCCCCACCGACGACATGGACATCCACATCCTTCACACCAACACCCCGTCCATGGTGAGTGAGGGAACTTTGAAAGCCATGGACGTGGACATTGATATTTGCATTAGTTCATCTCAAGAGGGAAGTAGCCCTCCAAATCAAAGTGAGCCCTCCTCCGCCGGAAGTGAGCACAAAACAACAACACCAACAACACCACACCAAGGCAAGGACGTGATCACAAGCACTAATAAATTGTCGACGAAATCCACAGCAGTAGTGATGGACATGGATAAGTCCAAGTCGGGGTTGCAAGTGGGGGACAAGAAAGTAGGACAGAGGGACAGGGATGGTACTGAGAGTGCGACTAATTGTGACTGTGATTGTAAAGGGTCAGAAAAGGACTCAATACAGAAAAGTAAAGAAAGGTTACAACAACAAATAAAATTACGACAAGGGAACTCATCGGCACAGCAGGAGAAATTACTCAGAAATTTCTCAAACACAAGTCGAAGTCAGCGAGAGGAGGACGAGGAGGATGACTTATTGGATGATCCCATGGAACACGTGTACGGTGAAATCTGTGAGGACGACCCTAATGACACTAATGACTGTGGCGACAACAACAAGACTGATGACAGACAGTATTTTACAATTAACAGTAGTAGTTCAGTGTGTAACAGTAGTAGTAGTAGCAGTAGTATTATCAACAATAAGGCCAAGTCTAAATCCAAATCCAAACAGGAAGTCCAGGGAAATGATGAGAGTTCCAGTACAACTAACAATTGTCGACCAGTAATGGGAAGAAAACAGCTCCCACTGCCCAACGCCACAACAACAACGTCCTCATGCTCCTCCTCCTCACCGAATAAGCTTCGTTGCAAAGGGAAGATATTCAAGGAATTAAAATCGATTAAAAAATCCAATGGCATTTCCAGTATTGTACATTCAAGTAGTAATTGTAACTCATGTGCTTCCGGGAAACTGACGGCGTCACACTGTAAAAAGACAAGTTTTAGTACAAATAATGTAAATGCAAATGTATTAGGAACGAAAGAGAATGGTATAACACCCAAAATTGCATCCTTGAAATGTCTCAAAACTCAAAAAGGTCCGTCCGTCTCGTCCACAATAGCAACAGCAACAACAACCTCATCATTATCCTCCTCTTGGCTTCCTGGTGGTGGCTGTAAAATGGTTGGGAGAAAAAATGCACTCAATAGTAAGAAGAATAACACAAATTGTAATGGAACTGGAAATGGAAATAGTCTCTCCTCACATCATCATCACCATTACCACGGGCAGGATGAGGAGAGACTTTCGAACCAGAATGATTATGTGGAATTTGGAGAAAAATTACAACAGGGACGCTACCCTAGCACTAGAACCGTTAGTGACAACTTCGATACGGACTCAGACTACGTCCAGCTCCCACCCCTTTTCCCCCGACCCTTGCCCAAGAAACCCACGTCGAAATTATGGAAACTGGTCACAAAAGGGTCCAGCAACAGTAGTGCTAGTACTCCTAATCATTGTAATAGTAGTCCCTGCAATGCGCCTACGTGTCCTAACAACAAAAATTACGTACACCCTCCTACTAGTATGGTTGAATGTCATTCCATGTCGACGGGTCCAATTTCAGCCACATCAACTCCGGGCCCAGCCGTTAATTTAAATACCCTTCCCAGACGTCATAAATTAGAACACAGTCTGAGCATCAGTGCGACTGGGACTGGGACGGACGCTAGTACTAATCACAAGAATCATAGCCATAATGAATCCTCGAGGTTTCCCTCTTCTAAGTCAAATATGACCAAAGTAAATTCAAAATCCACGACGGCTCTTCATAGTATCTGTAGTAACAGTTTGGGAAGCTACGAGCAACCGGATCCTCCGCCCAAACCTATGAAAAGACATGTTTCCACTAATTTAACATCAAGTAAATCACTAGCGCAGAGCCAGCAACCCGTGGACGCTCGATTTATTGCAACTAAACCACAAATACTGGTTCAAACAGCATACGCGACTGCTGCTCCAGTTGCCATCCCAAGTCAGTCACATATTTTATTCCGAAGCTCCACCGTCCTGCTCCCTTCCACAGCTACGTCCATGCTGAGCAGTGGAGTTAAGAGCCAGAGCCATACACTCAGGGATAATATAAATAATAGTAATAATTGCAATAATTATCAACACTCCTCGTACCTCCAACATTCTCAGAGTGTGGACAATATTTACGACACCGTTGCGTCTGAAGAGCCTATAATGTGCAACCTTTTTCAAAATAGTAGTAATAACCACATGAATTGCAGTAGCTTGACCAAGGTGAAGGCGCCAAGCAGCATCCAAACAGCGCCTCCGCCATATTCATCTTTAGGCAAGAAACCTCAGCAGAGTAAATCCTCGAATTCCGTCGTTATCAAGCCTAATAATTACATTGATGTCCATGCCTCTGCTGCGAAGGGTAGGAATCGTAAATCTGGCCAGCAACAACTACCGCCTGTACCCACATCAGCAGTCAATACAAATGGCAGTATGGCGCTACAAGGAAACAACAATAGCCAGAATCAGGGCAGCTGTCCCCCAACTTCTGCTGTCCCAAATCCAACTGGAAGGAGTGTGAATGTGAATAGATGTGGTTCCGTTCCGAATAATTTAAATAACTTCCTCATCGGGCTTCAAAATCTGAAGCCATTGTCCAGAGCACCCATCGTCCATCCGGCCGCTACAAGTAGCTCCATGTCTCTGAGTAGTAATAGTCAAGGGAACGGTGGTCATGGCGTTCATCATAATACACACGCAGGGAATTTGCACACTACTTCGTCCGCTATGAGTATGAGTACAAGTTTCAATGTGCCATGTCAAGGTCACGTACAACAACAACAACAGGGAATGATCCCAACTGGAACTGGAATTAGTCAGTCCACGAATAACATTAATAATGTCAACAGTGTCAATATGATGAATGCCAATGCCAATATGTGTTGTACTAATAATGCCAACAACAGTTCGTCAGCATCCTCCGTCAACGTGAGTTGTTCCAACGGGAGCTGTGCTGCTACAAATTCAAATAATTCACGGTACACGACCGTCTACACGAGTCAACTCACTCGCTCCCAAATCCAGCAGTTCAAAGCTCAACTCTACTCTGACATGGACTATGTCATTTTCCCACCGAAGGACCCGCGCGTGAGTCAACAGGAGTACTATGACTCCAAGAGCTTGAGCTACACTACGCTGCCGGGATCAAGTGGGAGTGCGGCAGCTTATGCCATGAATGACATTCCACCGCCATATTTACCCCCGCCCCCACCTTACCCCGTCGTCACTGGAAATGCCAGTCTATCAAACTTACATTTGAATCAGAGTGACACGAGCGTAAATAATAAACAGGATATTAAGCCGCCCAGGCCCGCCAAAACGATCGGGATTAAACCACAGCCACCCCCGCCACCCCCTGCTACAGTTGGCAGTGAGAGCTATCAGAGTTTACCGGGAGGGGTTGGGACGGCTTCTTCCGCCTACTCAGCCACGTCCCCCTCCTCCTACCATCATAATTCCTACGGGTCAATCTACAATATCGGCTCAAATAATTCCCAGTGCTCCTCCTCCCAGTATGCGGGTGGCTACTATGCCGCTGTAGGGAGTTTAAATTTGAATGCTGAGAATATTCAAAGGTTTTTGTCCACGCAGAGTTTGGCGGGTAGTAACATTTCTAGTGCTCCCATTTACTACCCCTGCTCCACTCAGTCCGCCCCACCTCTCCCCCCTTATAATAGCAAGAATGGACATAATATCATCATCGAGAATGAGATGAGGAAAGCCGTTCAGAGTCAACTAATGAATTGCCGTAGTGGAGCTGGAGTGGGTCTTAGTGTGGGATCTGCTGGGAATGGGTCTGGGACTGGCCCTGGAAGTGGCAGTGGAAATGCCGGGGCCGGAACCATGAGTCAGGATAGACTACGAATGAAATTTTGTCGCTCTGAGGAATCTCTGTACACTTCAGCAGCCGCCGTCCAACCCATCAAAGAAACTGAGGAGAAACTTCAAGCAATCTACAATCTACCCCCACCGCCACCTTATAATGGCACGAAGGTATGTGTAAATGGCAGCAGTCCCGTCTCCTGTAATGTAATATCTTCCCATTTCCACATTTAGATAAAATCCATTTAGGAGTTTCAAACTCCCTCTGTATGTACTAGTGTTCTGGGCTATCGGCTTTCTTTAGTGCTAATGTGTATAAAACTGGAATGCTGGTTGGGTTTGGGTAATTTTTTTTATTTCCCTGCCATCACTCTTCTGCTAGGTCTCTGTAAAGTGTAATGTTTGCATTTACCATTTACGATTATCTGTCTGTGTACGGAGTGAGTATCCCTTCTCAATCTGTTCTAAGGGTTAGCTCTACTAATTAAATTGCTACCTGTTTTTCTCAAATATTGTTTCTTTTACCTTGTATTTTTTTGTTTGTTTATGTATTTCTTTGGACGTTCAAGCTTCAAGCTTGTTCATTCTTTACAGCTCTTCTCCTCCAACTCCTACCTTTAAACTTAATTCCTACCATGTTTGGTATTTTAGTTGTTGTTGGTTGATAGTTGAAAATGTTTTTTGGGATCTTGTGAGATTCGACAATTGAATTTAGGCCTGTTATTTTTTATTCTCCTTTTATGTGCCAGCATTCTTTGAGTCAAAACCAGACCATATAGCAGGGCTGAATTATTATTGTATCTTTAAAAGAATATAATAGTAGAATCTACTATTATAGAAATGTAACAATGCCTTTACCATTCATTTTTTTTGTCAATTTTATCTTACAGAAAATTTCACCGAGTGATTTAGACTTAGCCTCACTTCGAGCTAAATGCCAAGCGCTGGAATTACCACTTCTTCGTGCATTGTGCAGTGATGGTGCTCTACTCACCCAAACCAAACCGAGGACAAAAATTAGACCTACAGCCCATGCACATCCCAAGTTTGCCCCCAAACAACTCTCATTGCCACCGAAACCAAATAAAGCTGTTCCTGTACCGGGTGTCGGACCCGTGCCGATGCTACCAACAGCAGCACAAACTGCGTCGTCCACTGCAGTAGTAGGACACGAACAGAATAATCAAAGTCAACCTCCCCCACTACCTCCTCATTTACCACACAAACCTTCTAAAGCTTAACAACAAGAACACACACTCACAAGTGAAGCAAAATCAATTGGAAATTTTCATCACTAATCATCTCTGGAAACATATTATTAGCTGATTTTTAATTTTTTGATTATATTAGCATTTTATCTGACTATATTTCTAATATCTAAGAATCCCACCTTTTTTGCCTACGACTTTTAGCTTGCATTTTCATTTTTACGATATCGAGATTTGGGATTGCAGGAATATTGAATGTACGTGCCCTTGTAGGCTAATAGGCGTCGAGTTTATTATAGTTTCATTAAACTACATGTATTTTGGTAATGTAGCATTTTTGTTCGTAGTGCCTTTTCTTTTCCTTTGCACTTTAATTTTGTGCGAATTAAATTTTCTTAAAGGTTAAATCTAAATAAAAATTAAATAAATTACACACACGAATATATTCGAAGTCTGTGTAGCTCAGCTTTAAATGGACTATTCAATTTATATAAATGTAATTAGTAATAATTAAGTTCGGTATGAATAATTATAACTATTGGAGATACTGTATGTAAATACCCGACAAAGTAAAATTAAATGTCAGGTGTGCCGAAGACGAAATGCATAGGTAATTGTAAATAAACTTGTTAAGTAATTACTTGTTAGTTTAGCAAATTACGTACTGTAGACAAAAGATCTTCGTTTATTTTTAAACTAGCCTAGAATAATTATGTGTTTTAGTTGCTTATTGCAGGTTTACGAATTAGCCACACTATTAAACGCAGAACTATATTCACAAAGATAGTTACTTATAGGAAATTACAAACTACGGTATGAAGAAGTGAGCCCTGCCCTCCTAGATTTGTAATCTTTATTACAATAATAGTTATACCGTCGTTAAACTTATATGTGCCAGTTTAAGCTTCAAAACACTATTTATTCACTTTAGTATACTCGTTAATAAATAGAACGAAGAGATGCAATATTGTAAATAGTTTAGAAAGCCAACATTTTTAAGAAAGTGACATACATATCCCCCTCCTGCCTCCCAAGAAAATGGCAAAACAAACAAAATATTTTTGACTTTAATGTTATCGTTACATATAGTTATAATATGCAAGACTGTAGTACATATTACATACATATTTATATTGTATTTGTATGTAATTTTTTAATATAGTTGTGCTCATAATACTACAAAAATACGATAATTTCGGATTCCTCCGAAAGTTATGCAAAAAGATGCGAACAAATTTTACAATGTATACTATTATTTTATAGATTTGAAAAAAATATTATTGTAATTACATAGCTATAATTATAAGATACATTAAATTTTATGTGGTAACGGATTTTTAACAATTCCACGGGATGAGTCGGTTTATAGGTGAAATTTTTAACTCTGTGACGGTAGTATAGAATCATTAGTAGGCATAGAGTAGATCTACGTGTAATTTGAAAGTAACGTACTTACCTACCTGTTTTTTAAACAAATTAACTATATGGCTATAAACGTAAAATAATTTTGATACCAAACTCGGACTGTGTTCAAGGTTAATGCGATGACTTACATTCTAATATTATTATAAACTTTAAGTTGGTCACGTTATTTCAAGAATTTAATGGTAGATAGAGTTTTTTGTTTGTTTTGTTTTGTCTCTGTATTGCATTCACTTAATGTAGAGTATGTTCAAGTTTTGTGTTTTTGTTGACGTTCGTTATTCCACAATTGAATGAAATAGTTTGGAAAGTCTGGTATGAAACAGTTCCCGTTCAGTAAACGTTGTGTTATTCATTTTATTATGTCAATTGTCAATATGAACTTTGGTTATTGTATGATTTTGATTAATTACATTTTAAAGGAGCTATTTTATTTTACTTCCGTGATGTTCAATTAATATTTGTATAAACTTTACAATTTTAATATATCCCACCTTAATTTAAACAAAATTCTTGACACTTATTGCTGGTAGTGGTTTGTGTTTACAAGGACATATTTTGTAGCCATACGCCATAGTAGTTGTAATAATTGTAAACTTTAGAACTGTACCGAGAATGAAAAATGACAAATAATACCCGCACTTACTTACTTATATATGTATTTTACATTTCAATAGTTTTTCCAGAGAATGTATGTAGTTCAGCGTTCAGCCTATAATATAGTTGCTCAAGCGATCGTCTTCGTCACACGACAGCACAGCACAGGTTTTTCCAAAAGATAGATTATGAGTAAAAAATAACGGTAGAATTCAGTATTAAATACAGTGCACCGAGTAAATATATTGTAGTTTAGATTACCTGCATTCTCCTGCTGTCATTGTAGTAGTTTAAGTAAAAAAAAAAAACAAGCAGTGAATATCGTTTCGATTCAATTCCACCGTTCATTGTCGGAAGACGTGACCGTATTATAGCAGCAATAATGGCTTCAGTACTTACAATTGTATTTAAATGTGTAAAGTGTGAGCTTATACCTCAACGTGTAATTATTTAATAACAGTAGTCAGTAGGAAAAACACTGATACACTTACAGTTATTAAACCGCTATGCATAGAAAGTATTAGAGATGTTACGTATTTGAGGCTTAATTTTTTTGTTTCTTTGGGTAATAGTTATAAATAATGAGATTATAGTAAAATAATAGAGATGGAACATGGCAAGGTTCATTAATTGTTCAGTATATAGTAAATATTATAATTATTAGGTTCGAAGGTGTATAAGTAAATGTATTATAATAACTAAGTATGCCTAATAGTTATATTATTGAGTTAGTTAGGTATGTTAAGGTTTTACAAACTAAGAATGTATATATATATATAGTAAAGCATATGCTACATAGTATAACTTTTATGAAAATGGAGTATTTTATTTTAATGACGCTAACGAAGAGACAAGTTCCACGGACTGTATGTTGTTCAAAATTTAACTGAAATGGAGAAATGGCTGTAAATGTTAATTAATTGTCATAATTAATTGTACTTCATTACATGATGGAAGCACACGTGGCTTGTATTTTAGTCTGCCTGAACATAATACATTAAGATAATGTTATACAAATAATGTATGTACGTTTGAAAAAATACTATATATTAATAGTTACACCTACCCTAGATTATGTTATTATAGGCACATGAAATAATACGACATGAATAATATACTATTGCCTTCGAGACAAAGTAATAAATGAGAAATATTCAAAAATATCCAACTTGTAAGTACCACCCCTGTTAATTTCATTTTATTCAGTTATTAGGAAGTGCGTTTCATATACAATAAGGCATTTTATTTTGTTTAAACATTAATATTCTGCTTTTTACTTGAATTCTTGTACAATTTATCTTAAGTAGGTATTTATATTAGAGTTCACTTAGTAAACTAAAAAGTTTAGTCATAAAATAATTTTCATTGCAAGTTTTTAAAGCATCACTCAATACCGAAACCGATGTATTCTTAATTTTTAATCCTTCAAAGGAAAAGTTAGAGCATTAGACTTTAGTTTAGAGTTGCATTTGATTTAATAGTAGGATTATTGGAGTTTACTTAATAGGGAATTATTTTTAAACAAGACTGGCGATTTTGCCTCGATTTCTACTCTTGTGTTATAGACAATTAATGCATACGTTAGGTGCACTTCATTACAAGAACTGTTATAGAAAAGCATGGCAATTAGAATATACGTATGATATTATTTGACAACAATGAAAATAATTGTAACAAAATTTATTTGAATGATGCAGAATTCGTTTTCTTCGTTTACTTGCATAGAATGCAGTCACAATCACAATGGAAATTCTTCCCTATCCTCTGGAGGTAAGATACTCCAGTTTGGTGACTGTGTATCGGACAACCAATTAAAATCATCTACGCAGTCAAATCTGAAAACAATACATACATTTTTGCATTCAGTGAAACTCTCAAATAGGTTTGCTGAACTAAAATAACCATGAAATAATCTACCAATATTTATGTGCGCCAGGATGGGAAAAGTAATTGCGATATCACAAATTTACCTGTCTAAATTTGGATCAATGTTAACCCTTTGATGCCACTCCGTGATTTTGCTGTGATGAAATGAATAAGGACCAAAGCGAATGTCCGTACAATCCTCGATAATAGCTCGAGACCGAACTCTAAGATACATGTCAATACGTTTGGAAGTATGAGTTCGTAACTGTTGACAACACAGGTAAAATTTGCAATCTGAACAATCCTCAACAAAGACGGACGTGTAAACCGGTCCACCTACGCACAATACAAGACCATCAGAGTTCCATCAATCATACTTTCACTTTCATAATCGAACTAATTATTTATTTATTGTTGTTACACGTCTAGCTTTGCAGCAAGTACTAAACTAGTGTTTACAACATTATCAATAAATATTAATAATACACTAATCTACGCCTAGAACTCACAAATAAGTTTGCAATCTTTTAATCCAGAAATTCTAAGGGTGGAAGGAGTACCGCAGAGAAGGATGGTGACACCTTCAAGATTTCTAACCAGAACATCAAATCCATTTAACTCTGCTTCTTCAAATATGACCTTTTTCTCTTGTATGCCTTCAATAGTCACAAAATTAGAGTCCACCTGAAGTTCATTAGAATGCAAAAAACATTTCAACCATATTACATCAACTGGCAACTCCGTTTCAATAATGAGTAACTTGTGTGAGCGCTGCTATTTTCTAACCTTGACTGCTTCCGCATTTTTAGCATTTTCAACCGCCTTTAAGACAGGGGACTGACTTGATTTTTCATCAATGGCAATTTTAGACTCTTTCACAACATTAGACTGTGTTTGATGACCTTTAGATTTGAATCCAAATTTCTTTTTAGGAACCAATACAGCTTCCTTATCCTTCAACTGCTTCTCTAAAACCCTTATTTCGTCTTGACGTTTCTAAAACAACAACATTTTCAACTATGAACATTAAACTGTACTAGTACTAATAATTCAGCATTATACACGGAACAACACTTGTAAGTTATATGCACATGATGACATAATACATATATTCACCCCTAATAATTACAAAAAACTTACTTTAACAGAGTAGGAGGGTAAAAATGCGGTGGAAGAATGAAGACTTTTGCTTAGATTTTGTATTTCTTTAGATAATTCGGACAAATTTTCTTGTATATTATTAGATTCAACTACATTTTCAATACGAGTTCCCAAAGCTTCCTTTTTCCTCATAAAGCCCACAATAAACTCTTCCGCTAATTGACTCTGCTTAATATCGCTAGTACTGGATTGGTCACTCATTTCTAAACACTATAAAATCCGTTAGTCTATCGTCACTTTTTATTCTACAACTACAACTCGACTATAATGCATGCAACTAAACTGGGCTAATTTGGTCACAATCAACAAAATTGACGATTAGTGGGAGTGTCCACTCTTGCTACTCTTTAGATTATCTAAAACGGTCCAAGCTGCTGCATCTAAACGACGAGTGGGATCCCCTTTGTTGGCTAATTCTCCAATGTAGTAGTAATATTCCAACGCCCACGGATATTTATCTCGCGCAGATCGACGGGCCTCTAAATGGAAAATCAAACCAAAACCACATATGATTGACATTGCATTGACATATGACATATATGTATATATTTTTTAAATCATTTTTTTTAAATCCAAGGTACAACAGTTAATGATTAATGATTAATTGTGAGTACCTCGAGATCGATTCAGATAAGACCAACTGAAGTAACAAACTCCAAATCCAATAGCTTCCACGGCAATTCCCCAGCCTAGAATTGTTCTAATTAATGATCCCCCTTTTGGTTGTTTTCGCATCATTACTTACATTCACGCTTTTAAAATCACAAAATATTATCCCAGATTAAAACTTGACATGTCATGTCTGTGTCCAAACCACTCAAATAAAACAAAAGTACTTAAATTGTAAATTATTTTGTAGGAGACTAGAGGCTTTACTTTAATTAATTTACCTACTTACTGCTTTTTGATGCTATCAACAATTAATATTGTAAAAAATTATTTCCAATTGACAGAAGAAACTAAAAGTTTTGAGTGTGAATTTTTGCAAATTTTGCATTTTGCATTGCACGAGAACTTTCTGACTGACTCATACTTGGCGCCCGCATCAAACATTGAACTTGCTTAGATGGCGTTTGTAGCCTTTACGTTCATTTCTCTTTTTAATTTTTTTGTCGAGTAGGTACTTAATTAATATTAAACTATTTTAAGAGTTATAGTTGAAAAGAAATAATTTAATTTTTAATATGCAGTGTATAAGCAAAATTAAATGAATTTAAAAACTAGTAATGCGGATGCGGCATATAATTCGAAATTCGAATACTTCCGTAGCAAGAGCTCTACCTGTGAACTGTCAAGAAGTAAATAGTTTGGCGATCGGGTCAAATCATTTTTTTGTGATGAACTGATGATTGATGGATGAAAAAATTTAATAAATTGCAAGTAAGGTATTTAGGTACTAATTACTTACTTATTCTTAACTAATTTAATAATGCATCTTTGGTACTCTCTATCTGATCTAAGTTAATGAATATGATCTACCCGATGTTTGTAACCACGTATGCTCAAAAGACAATAAACAGATTACAGATTACAAATAACTGAATGCGTTATTTAACTTTATTTGTTACTAAATTTTTTTTTCTCGATGATGATATAGATTCACAAGATTTGGGATCTCATCCATCCCATGTAAAGATATTCAAGACGATGCAAGAATTATTCACAAGTTCTTAACAAAATTGTTGGAGAGAGAGCATGTGAGCCCAGTGCCGTCTGGTTCAACATCGATTGCCTTGATGACATTATCTTCAGCAAGCAGGGCAAATCTCTTTGATCTCACAGTCCCCAAAGGACCACTCAGATCAATCTCAACGTCCAGAGCTTTTGCCAGAGCTCCGTTCGTGTCAGCTAGCATACGCACCTGCAATTTTGAAATGATGGAAGGAATGTATTAGATAGATTGGATACTACAATCGATACTGATAACTGACACAAGCAAAATTGGAATTGATCGTTAAAAATATTAATATTTTTTTATATTTAAATAAATGGAAATAATTATATACCTTGCCATCAGCTTTCTGTTCAGTGCCCCAAGCAGCCATGACGAATGGGTCATTGACGGAAACACAGATAATCTCTGAAATTCCCTTGCCTTTGATACTGTCAGCGGATTCTACGTATCCTGGAAGATGAGTCTGAAATAGAGATAGTCGAGTTTTTGAATGTCACGTCATGATTTCAGGACTCATTATTTTACAAATACCGGTGCAGTAAGGGTTAATCATACACTGTATGATGTAATAGTCGATATATTATATGGATATAACGTCTGGGTGTATATCACAGTGCACAATTATGTAAAAAATTACAAACCTTTGAGCACCCTGGTGTAAAAGCTCCTGGAACACCGAAGATCAAAACCTTCTTGCCTTTTCCTAGTTCATTGAGGTTGACTTTTCCCCCTGGGGTACCTTCGTACAAGTCCACATTGGGAAGTTGATCTCCAACCTGTTTGCAAACAAAAATCAACGCAATGCGTAAAAGTTAAATTGTTCGTATAAGGTACTCCCAGTGCAAAATCTCTTTCAATGTTTCAATGAAATTACTCAGTAAGTAAAATATTAAGTACCAACCTCTCGAAACCGAAACTAAAAATATTAGATAATTACGTTTGTAAAGGTCAAAACTGCATACCTTAGCCGGCATGTTGAATGTTTTTGAAGAATGAATTGATCTCGCTACACAGAAAGACGGTCTAGATCTTACTGATATTTGCTTGATAGCTTGAACGAATGCGGTCTGCATTTGATGTCAACTGGATTTCTGCAACGAAAATGCATTACACAATACAATTTGTGAAGGGAAAATCCATCCACTGAGGATGTCTGGAAGTTAAAAACTCCTGCGATTTAAAATGCTAGAAATAAGTATATCTACTCTAATACTCTAAACTATAAATAAATTCTTACCTACATAATATACCTAACTAAGCAGCTATAGCTACCATCTTTCATAATAAATAAATTATTATAAAAACCTACCATGCATGCGCCATTCCACATACATGTTAAATATTAATATCTAATCTGACGACCTGCATAATGACCTCCACATCTATCTATCTACCTATCTATCTATCTATCTGAATTTACACCCAGTACTAACAAGCTAACGACACTCAGCTGAGCAGTTCACGATCACAGTCACAGTTCACCCAGTAATGCCGGCCGGCCGGTATGTCTACTGCATTACTTTAATTTAAATAATTTAAAAGACATTTTAAAGCAGGCAACTACATACAACATGACATAAAACAAAAACCTATAATTACTCTTGGGTTGCCAGCCATGTCAGCCATAATACTAGGGTAGGGTGTACATCGCCCCTAGTCTAGGGTAGACTTACGTCATAGATACTTACAACCACGGCATTACATAGCCAACAGTTGACACTTACTTAGGCCTAGGCGCATTGAGACTGACTAGTTATGAGTGACAAGAGGATATGTAATTAGGAATGGCCTAATGATTATCAACTGAAATATTGAACATTGAAATGACATTTAAATAAATAGCTTCGGTCAAACCTATTGAACAAAAAATACCAATAAGTACCAGATTAGAGTATAACTATTGCTAAGAATACTAAGGCTTATAGGAATAATAGGATACCGTCTTTTGCTGATGAAATAAGCTTGCACTAGGCAAATTAGAATTGATGGTAATCAGTAATGGTAGGCGACCGTTAAGTTGAGTTTGGAATGAACTGTTTGAGCTATGTTGCTTGGATTAGCACTGAAATACAACTAACAGAAGCTAAAAAGTTAATGGTTATATTTTGACTTACCGAAGTTGGTATTCTGTTGGAATATCAAAAGGTAGCCAAGGTATATTCTTCAAGGTCGTCAGGCCAGGCAAAATGAAATTGCTAGAAACAAGAAAGAAAAAGTAGGATTAGTAACGATGAATATGAAAGACTTCGGTTTTTATTGACTAGTTACTTACACAAATGTATTCACACGCTTTTTAAATATAATTATATTTAAACCTTGGTTGTGGTTATGTGGTTATAGTTGTTATATAATACTTAATTAAAATAAGAAATGAATATATTTTTTAAAAAATACCTACAAACAACGAAAGCTCCCTCCGCTGGTTTCCTTCAACACATCTCTTGTGCTGCAAAGAATTGTGAAGCCTCAAGTCCACTAGACAGCACTGGCACTGGACTGGCTTACAACTTGAACCGAAATAAAGTCTCGTGATTAATTCTTCACAGAATTTGAAATACACGATGAACTTATAAATTTTTACTTTTTATTTCAACTTTCAACAACTGTGATGGCAATTTATTGTTTGAGCAAAGCAAAGTTAAATTAATTGTGTATTCATAATTAATGCTGTTTAAATGCCAATTTTTCGGTTTTTCAAAGTTTAAACATTTACATCAGTAAATTGGACGCAGTGTTGACGTAATAACTTTATTGTTTAGGTGCTGAGTTCAGAGAGACTGGAACCGGAAATTGTGAGTCAGTATATTTGATAGTAATTAATACTAATTAATTGTAAGTCGACGGTATTTTACAATACCCATTTCACTGAATATTAAGGCTGTTCTCTACCTCTACTTAAAACTAGTATTTGGTAAATTACAAGTATTACAGTACAATATAGAATTGTATTTTCTAAAAGCGCAATACAAAACGCGTTTTAACTTTTTTCTAAAGATTCTAGTAAAAAAAACAATATTCTATCTATAATAGTCGATAGTACAGTATTATGATTTTGTAATTAATTTTTTACTACAGCAATTTTTACAATAACTTTTCCAGCAATTTTTACAATACTACAGCAGTAGTTTACACTACTGCTGTAGTATTGTAATTTGTAATTAGGGTAGGTGTGCCTAATTGTGATAAGGACTTAACTGTGATAATTCATTATTTAAATTAGAAAAATTCGATGGAATCATCTGCCTGTTTTATTGTTGATACAATCAGCCGTTGAGAAGATTGTGTGCAGTTTATAGCGTGATCGGTTTCAAAACCAGTCTCTTGTAAGAGATTATCACACAATTAAGCCATTATCACAATTAGGCACACCTACCCTATTGTTTATAGTAGCAATTCACCAATACGCATTTTCAATAACTGTTCCTATCAATATTTTTCAAAAGTTCTAGTGGTGAATTGGGGCTTGATATTTTTGTTTTAATGTATTTACAGTTTGTTTGTTTGTTTAGAAATCGCAGTTTTGTCTACCAGAACAATAACAATGAGCCTGAACCTATTTTTGAAGAGAATCACGACTGAAATCCTACGGAATTCGGCATCTCAGTATAATGTAGGGAAAAACATTCATTCTCGATTTTTATGGTCGCTACCCAAAGTTGCTTCGGAGGGTCCACGAAACTATTCATCGTCATCATCAACATCACATTTTGAAAGTGTGGTAGAACCTGCTTATCTGGACGTAAGTAATAAAATGCTCATTACAACGCAATGCAATGCTGATCAAAATGCAAATTTTAGTTAGGTTCTTATTCTTGCTAATGAATATTTAATTTAACTATTAGTTATTGTTATGGAGTATAGGCTGGTAGGTATTTAAATTTTTTAATGCAATTTGAAATTATAAATGAATGTTGTAGAACGTTGAACCTAAATAGTTCAAAGTGTAAACGGTTGGTTAATAAATTATTTATTTTTTTGTTTTAGGAGGGTGGCTCATCAACTCCGCTGTATGATCTCGTCAATGTCCAGCTTAAAGGATATGATTTTCCAATCTTAGAGAGTTATGGAAAATACGTTCACAACACCGCTCATCGATTTGGAATCGACGTAGAAGATGGGTTAGTAAAAATGGGCAATACTGAATAATGTACTTAATTAACTAATGCATGTTCAGTTGCTGAAATGTGTAATCATTAGAATACCTTGTACGTCTAGTACGTTTTTCTAGACGTAGTTTTAGTACGTCTAGATTCGTAGGTAATATGGTTTAGTTTTTTTATTTGGGTTTGATTTATCGAGTTATTTGTAACACTTTTAGTTAATATGTGATACCTACATACATGGTTTATTTTTGTAATTCGTTAAAACTGCAGTTGGGGAACTCCTTGTAAGAAGTTAAAAGTAACAAGGTTGAAGCCAGAGAGTACAGTAGTGGAAGCGGAATATCATTTGAATGTATATGAGCGAAATGTTCAGGTATGTTTGTCATAAGACATTGCACTTTGTTCTTAAGTAAAATGTAAAAATAATATCCAAGAGTTACGGTGGATTTGGTTATAATAAGTAGGTATATGTATATCTTTTTTGTATTTCTTGTAGCTCGCTGATGTACCAGCACCTTTATTGCCACTTTTTATTAATTTTATTGAAGCAGTGTTACCTGCTGGAGTCACCATGAACGTCCGTCCCCATGACCCAGAGGAAACTAATGTTCGTTTTATTCCGGACTTTAAACTGCTTGAGCTCAAAACCGAATTAGAAGGGATGACGAAACCGAGGGAGAAAAAATAACACATTATGCGAATTTTTACCTTTATCGTGAAGTAGTCATCTGTTTTCCTAAATTATATATTACGTTTACATAAAATATTATTGTGCTAAAATTAAATTAAATTAAATCACATATTGTAAAAAATATTGTAAACGTGCCTATTAGTATTATTTTACTCTAATTTTTTGAGGTGTAGCTATGATTTTCACGATCATGATTTTATTCATTTTAACTCCAAAAGGCAGACTAGAGCTACGAGATGAAAGAATTCTAAAAATTGAGAATTATTAAAAGTTATGACAAATGGAAATCTGGTTTAAGCGATGTCAAAGTCTGGTGCATCTATGTACAATACGATACGTGTTATCTATTTTGTTTTCGACGAATCGTTCGTTCAGATTGTAAGTCTGTAAAGTTCTTGCTACCTTAAATGTTTTTCTGTTATCGAGATATTGGAGAAATAATATGTCAGTTTTATTTCAGATTTAAAGCTGGACAAACAACATATTTTATTATTAACAATAATATTTTTTAAAGCTTAGAGGCTTAGGTTCATTAGAAGTTTAGAAGATTTCCAAATATTCTAACAAACTACTAACCACTGCTCTCATGCAGCTCACATTGCAGCATTGCTTTCTGTGTGTTACCTTATCGTTGGGTTGCAGCTAATACATAAACGAATGAGAAAATGACAGAAACTGTACTATCTTAAAAATTGAAACTTAAGCATGCACCATCCGTTAAATTTGCTTTGTTTTTATATTTAGCTCCGCTGATATTTAAATTATTAGTGTTTACTATAAAACAATCTTCGGGATCTCATTCTGGTCCACCCTAACATCGTGTTAATTCCACGGAAGTCGACAGCAGGATCTCTGTAAATTTACAGATACAGATTGATTATTTCTTTGTTTCTTTTTGATTGCACTTTTAACTTTATTTGAAACTCCTACATATATAAAGTAGACAAGGCAACGTACTGTATCAAAGACCCTAATGTATAATAAAAATAAAGTTTTCGTGCAGGATTGCACGGATGCTACGATACGGTGAACGACGGCACGATAAAGGAAGCATTACTTAATATTCCTGTAAATAAAAATATAAAACTATAGTTCATTTTATTGGTTTATGGTGACACTTGTTCACTCTGGCCTCTAACTCATACTAAGTTGACTAGGCTCAAAATAACCTCGTAAAAACGTGATGAAAAGCTGTCGAAATCCAGTTTGAAAATGGACGTATTTAATCAAAGATAATTTATATTTTTCATAATAATAAAATGATGTCAGCTCGTTCTGGTATTTTTCATGTTTGCATCTGTAGGCTTGGCTATTGACTTAATTTAGTGACCCAATAGTTAAGTAGGCAGCTACCTATTTTCTTTTTCTCTTTCCAACTAAATAAATATATAGAGCCTCATGTCACATGTTTGACATTCGTTCTGACTGGGCTGACACACGATAGCATAGCATGTATCATAATCATTCTCAGGATCATTAAATAAACGTCCCTGCTTGTACTAACTAGCTTTGTCCTCATGTCTTTGTTACTATATTTAACGTGATAAGAGAATTTAATTTAAAGAAAATGAGTCATCATGAATTACAACATTTAGTATCCAACATTATTACTTAGTACACTATACAAACAGCCACATAAATTACTAAGTAAATCGGTCCATTATATGTTTATATATATATATTTAGGCAAGTATATTATTACAACATCCAACAACAGCATTATCATAATATGCCCATCAACCTCACTGGATCCATTTCATACTTTCAGAGCCTCTAACTTTAAAAATAGGAATACAAGATTTACTACCCAGCTCACAATCGCAACCGAAGCTAATATTAAATAAAGATCCAGCTAGATATCATAATAAGTTATTGTAATATTAAATAAGTAATCATATTATTTAGTTATTATGCATAGTAATAAATTATTACACTCATTTTTATATTAGCCACAGCCCCATACACATTAAGTACAGTAGGAAAGCATGTGTATGGTCTAAAAGGTTGTAGGAAAAAATTACACACTGAAAAGTACAAGGAATATTGAAGTGATGCAATAATTTAATTGATAAACTTTTACAACTCAACTAAATTCAAACTCTCACTCTCGGTCTCTCTTGCAATGCTAGTAACACTTAACTGACAAGTAACGTCTGATGTCTGACTTTGATGTTTAATTTACACTTTGCTCTGAATTATTACCAGCTGACTCATAAAATAACACCGACCAAAATACTTACACTGACTAGTGAGCATGCATTGTTAGTAGAGTACACGTAATAAAGTAATAATTATTGTAGAACTTGCATTACTGTCTCGTACCTCGAAAAGAGCTTTCAAAATGCAGCGAAAGTTATATGCCTAAAGTATTGATCTTGTAGTTAATTAAGAATTACTTTTAGATTTAATTAAGTTTAGCCTTTTCAAAACGGTAATTTATACTTTTACACCTTTTGAAACTGTTAATTTCAAGTTTTGACATTTTTGAAATGTTATTTTATATTTTTTGACCTTTTTTAAAATGTTATATTATATTTTTTGACCTTTTTGAAAATGTTATTTTATATTTTTTGACCTTTTTAAAAATGTGAATTTGTTAAATCCTAGGTTTGACCTTTTTAAAACTGTGACTTTGTTAAATTCTAGGTTTGACCTTTTTAAAAATGTGACTTTGTTAAATTCTAGGTTTGACCTTTTTAAAAATGTGACTTTGTTAAATTCTAGGTTTGACCTTTTTTAAAGTGTTTAACACTAGTTTTAAATGTTTTTGGAAACATTAATTTGCAGCTTTGACCGTTTTGAAAATTGTAAGGGATTTGTTTGCAAAAATATACAAAAATTCTAGAATAATAAATTTTCGGAAAGAATCGTCGTGGTTATTGGTACGTCTCACGTTTCCCTAAATGATCGATCTTTCACTGTTCAAACGCACACAAGATCACGCTCACATCGTATCGTTGGCAAATGAAGTTACCCCTTCAAACCCCATGAAAATATGAGTAGCTTCTATAGTTTTTTGATAAAGATCTAACGAAGAATTTCAGACGCAGTTCAGAGGTCATTCTGTAAAAGTACCAATGGTCGTAAACTGACAAAATGAATGATAAATGGTTAGTTTGGAGCGTAACCTTTGACCGAAGAATTCGTTAATTCAGTTTATAGCTCAGCCGTACATATCTGTATCATTTGCCCATACATTTTATAATAAAAAAAAGTCATCGCTACATTTTAACGTTAAACATTTTGTTCAATAACATATCATCCACTTTAGAAAACAATTCGTATTTTGTGGCACACAAAAATGTTTTCACTCATTCACAACCCAACGCACAAAAACTTGGAGTAATAATTTAATCTTCGTTCGTAGTGGCTCGTCATGTCATTCTTTGATATAAATAATGATCCAATGTCACTCAGCAGTTTAGTTTTTAAATTTTAAGACTAATTGAACATTCCAACCTTATCTTAAATGGAATGATTAGTTTCACATAAAGTTTTATGACTGACTGTCTAATATTATGTTGTATCTACGTCACTATTCACTAAATTAACTATTTAACCTATTCGCAACTGGCAAACCATGGAAAGTATGCTTTACAAAAGTCTTTAATTCTATAAATTAACTTTTTCAAAAACGTCAAAACTAGTAAACAACACTTTTTCAAAAACGTCAAAACTAGTAAACAACACTTTTTCAAAAACGTCAAAACTAGTAAACAACACTTTTTCAAAAACGTCAAAACTAGTAAACAACACTTTTTCAAAAACGTCAAAACTAGTAAACAACACTTTTTCAAAAACGTCAAAACTAGTAAACAACACTTTTTCAAAAACGTCAAAACTAGTAAACAACACTTTTTCAAAAACGTCAAAACTAG